>JAOUZG010015602.1:7278926-7289502 GCA_026289955.1 Argiope argentata | reverse complement strand
CCCGTGACTTCGTACGCGTGGAAATTTTGATGTGTATATGTGAGAACTGACGGTCTGATCAAAATGTAAAATGTTATCAAACCGTATGCATGCGTGAGTTTTTAGCGCAAAGACGTGAATATCCTACGACAGTTGAAGTAACGCAATGCAGATCAGAAATTTTTAATTTCAAATATTCTGTTTTATTTTAATTCAAAAATACTTCAGAATGAATTCGAAAAATCGTTAAATTAACAATGTTTTATTTTAAGTGCATCAAACACTACGAAAATAAACAGATCGTTTGAAATAACCGGTTGGAAACATGTTAACCCTAACCTCATTAACGTGGGGGGAAGAAAACTTGAAGTCTTACTCGTTTGGCGGTGAAGAAATGAAGATTTTTGGCTAGAAAGTTAGTTTTGAATGAATACAAAATTAATCACTTAATTAGCCGGAATAAATAGTAGCCTATGTTTTACTCTAGACTATAATCTATCTCTGTACTAAATTTCATCCAACTTCGTTCAGCTATTCTGATGTGATTGACTAACATAATCCATCCATCCAAACTTTTACATTTATAATAATAGTATAGATATAGATATAATAATCAAATAAATTTTATATAAATATAATCAATGAATAAACTTCTCATAATGCAAAATGCTATATTTTTTCATGAAGAGTATACTCATAAAAAATAGTTAACTGGTTAAGCATTGTTTAAATTATTCAATATATTCGAAATATTATTTTTTCTAATGATAGTCAAAGAAAAAAGCGCAAAAGCATAATTTTGATAATAAATAGTAGACTTCAGCTGAAAACAGAAAAGAAAGCTTTTAAATCATTAATTATCAAGTTTTTTAATTAATACTTCACTGGTTGATTTTTCTGAACTAAAACCTATTTAATGGTGCAAAATTAAAATTGAAATATTGATAATAAAATAATTCCGCAATTAAAAGGATAGGACCTATTATTAAAAAAACTAGACCATTTTTAATAGTTTCTTAAAATATTTTTCTTTAAAAAAAAGCTTAAAACATTTGCAAAACAATAATCAAATCTAATCACATTAAGAAATTTGATATAAAAAGTGCATGACCTTACTCTATTGATGATCTTTATATTATTTGGGAATTATCGATCCGAATATTAATATGCAAATTACTTTCTATCAATTAGAAAGTGGGCGTTTTTTATAATTGTATATTCTTGGAGTTCTAAATTTAAATGGCTGGCATTTTGGCAACTCTTAAACAAGATCGATAAACTGTATCAAAAGCGAATATCATGAATATGGTATTCAGAGGGAAAATGCCACATACAGAATTTCTTGAATCTGAGTTTTTTTGTTTGAGTTTTTTTTTTAAATTATCATCTTCACAGGGCCCGACTTAGCCTAGTTGGGACCTGGGACAAAAACCTCTTTGCCCCCCCCCCCCTCTGCTTTACTTTTTTAGTAATAAAGAATATTCATTAAAAAAAAAGGAAAGGAAAATAAAGTTTATATTCGATTTGTGGGGGGGGGCACTTAAGTGGGGTCCCGGGGCAACTGCCCCCTATGCCCCTGCCTTAGCCTGGCCCTGCATATATAGTTCCCATAATTTGTATTTCTGGCTCGAAAAAGTCTGAAACGTGCAGATTCATCAAAATCTTCAGTATCAATTTTTTTACTATTACAATACACTTAGTAATTGTGCTCTTTGCAAACTGAGAATGGAGGAAATAAAATTTTAAAATTGCTTTGTTATATTTATATCTTACCTATTAAAAACCTATCTTGTAGAACGTGTAGTTCTGACTAGGTGTTACTGGATTAGAATTACCCAACCCAATAAATGCTCTGCAAAATGGTATACATATTTCCAATATCCGTTTACTATTTCTTGCATTTTTTCTATTTCAAACATACAGACGTTTACAGGAGACTTTATTTTATACTATATATAGATTAACATAAATAAATTTAATAAAAAGATTAAAATGAAATCTGCTATCCATATTTCAATGTATCATGTTAGAATACAATTTCTTGAACGGCCAAACACCACGTGCTCGAGCAAGTTAAATTATATTTCTATTCATTTTAACTTTTTCATTGAATGAGTCGCTTTAGTATCGCCAACGATCCAAAAAACTTTGTCTCGCATTGATCGTTTAAAAAAACATCACATTTCTTATTTATTTCATTTCACATAATCACGTGCTCAAAATGACAATTTTCTAGGTTTTATTTGCTGTAGCCATTAACTTATTTTTTTAAAATCAGAGCTTTTATAAATGCAATGTCAATACGTTATTAAAAGCTGATTTTTTGAGATACTCGTGCAGATAATAAAATTTTTATTTTTCGCCTATAGGTTTTCGTTGACTCCACAAAATCTCCTTCCTAAAACAATATCATGTTCTGACATGATAATAAAAACCCTCTATCTTTTTGAGTTTACTATTTTCTTTAAGTTTTTTCCCTAAATTCTATATAGTATCTATATAAATAAAAGTAATATGAAAAAATATAAAAATCTATATAATAATATATATAAATCGAAGTACAATCCAGTACTGTATTTCGTGTTTAACGACAAGCAGAGATATCCATTATTGATAAACCCATTTAGCTCAATCGATATGGTGTCCACCATTGTGTCGTTGTTCTACCCTCTGGTCGAAAACATTCTTTATCAAAAGAAAGAATTCAGCCTTCTGTTCAATAGAATTTTACAGATTTGGTAAAATTAGCTCAATAGTTTCTTTTTATTGAAATACGAAATAATAAATCTGTCAAAACTGAATTGCTCTTTCTGTTTTTAACAACGAAAATACTTTCCGCTTTCAGCCTGCACATTTTATTTAATTCCTGATCTTGTTCAAATTTTCAGTGGTTAATGAAATACTTTTTATTTATCCACTCAAGTTCATGTAAATTTTTTAAAACTTGTTGTGGATGACACTCTATGTTAATACAGTTTTTTCAACTATTAATTCCTTGATTTGGTTAATTTTCATTTATTAATTAAAAACTAACTTTTTTGCCAAAAATTTTCATTTACCCACCGCCAAATGAGTGAGGCTTTAGTTTGTTTTTTTCCGGTGCTGATAATGTTAGGATAAACATGTTTCCAACCGGTTATTTCAAATCATTCTGTTTATTTCCTTAGTATTTCATGCATTTAAAATTAAACATTGTTAATTAATCGATTAAAATAAAACATAATAAAGGAAATTAAAAGTTTCTAATTTATATTGCGTTACCCCATCTGGCGTAAAAAATTCGCGCATTTGCATTGCCTCGGAGATGAAAATTCAGGCATGCGCAGTATGTTCTCATTTATTTTCATCGTACTATAATTTTTCGATAGATTATTTATATTAATTATTTAATAAAAATTAACAAACACACACACACATCTATATGTATATATATAAACTTCTTTTCTTACTTCCTCTTTCACGAAATATACAAAGAGAAATTGAAAAACTAAGTCTTGGAAAATTCTGTCTCTCTGTAAACATAGTAAATCAAATACTCTTTTAGCAAACGTATGAAATTGGTGTACAAATCTTGGACGATCATAACCTTGGAAAGCATAGAAAATTCAAGAATGTACTTGAATAATTTATTTGAATCTAGATTAATCCTAACCTTGGAAAGAATAGAAAATTCAAGAATGTTCTAGAATGATTAATTTGAATCTAGAATAATCCAAACCTTGGGAAAAATAGAAAATTCAAGAGCTTTCTAGAATAATCCTGAATTCCATCCGAGCTGAACGATCACGTTTGCCAATCATATTGACCTGTGGCTACTTTAGAAGGACCGCCATAGAATTCCATTGGTCAAAGGGTTGCCATGTATTTTCAGGGTTGCAGGGTTTTTCAAAGTTTTGCCAAAACATTACCTCTTTTTAAATTTATCTCTATTTGACATTGTTTGGCGATTAATTATTATCTTATTGCGCCAAATTTTGGCGTAAAGAATACATACTTTTAAAGTTGAATACATTCAAAACTCAATTTTTTTAAAAAAATAAAATGAATATTTGTTTAAGAGTCATGAACGATTTTTCTATTCATCCAAAACAATTTTTCGTTTTCTAAAAATCACAAATTAAAAGTTTCTACCTTTTCTAAATTCTACTATTGAGGAACCTGTGATAACTTTTTACTAAGGTAAAGCGTTTTGACACCTTATACATTTTCCCTAAAAAGTTTCTGCTTACATCAAAAGACCAAAAACATATTCAAACATCTTCGTCTGATTTTGTATGTAAAACTAGCTAATAATTTTTAATCGAGTTAGCTGTAATTTGTTTTTGTCAAAGATAGAAATTTGTAAAAATATATAATATTGCAAAGTATTAAATTCGTAAAACTTTGTCAAATTCTTATTCTTTTGTTTTAATCTAGTTATTTACTGCATCCATGTTAGGTAAACCTCTACTTATAATAAAGATTAATGCGTGGATGTTGATGTTGGTATTGTACAGGCCAGATCATTTTGACCTATAGATAGCATATTTGGAGTGTAAAAATGTACAGCTAAAAGCGATTTTTTTTAAAAAAAAATTATTAGAATTTTAATTAATTAGAAATTAAGCTGAATTTTGATTTTTATCTCACAATAACTTCTGAAAAAATTATCAGACTGAAATAAATTTAACAGCAATTCAATATTTTTAAAAATGGCTTTTTAATTATACTAATTTAATAGTCGAATAACTTTTTAAAAAAACATTTTTTACCCCATTCTTTATCAGTAAATAAAATGGCTCTGAAATTCAAATCATTTTCATTGTTTCATCAAGTGCTAGGCATGATTTATCTTCCATTGTTGAAAGCTAATGTCACGAAATTTAGAAGATGACGAAACTTACATTTACATTTTAATAGCTCTATGATGTCAGATTAATCTCTATTTGAAAGGCTTACAGTAAAATGAACAAAGATTATATGTGACAGTTGACTCATCTTGAATGCCTGAAAATTTTTACAGAATCATCGATATGAACTCATATTTAAACGATTTAATCGAAATTAAATATAAGCAAGATACTCGACTGACCAGTTTGTTGCCAAAGACGAAGTATGTAATTTAAAATATAATTTCTATTTTTTTTATATATGTTATTTACTATGACTGTTGAAAGCAAGGTTTTTATTATGATTGTGTAATTTTATTACGATTGTATAGTATTATATTTCAACATCTTCGAATAAGGTTATAGACATAAAACATTTTTATGAGTATGTATATGTGTGGTGGTGGTGGTGGTAGGAGGGATTATAAACTAAATGAGAAAAGAACTACAATGAGTGATGAAAGCCAAATGTTACATCCCAAATACGATAGCATCTGATATCTAATATTTTAACAGCATGGTGTCTTTTGGAATACAGGCAGTTCATATTCTTTTTATCTTGCAAGATGTAATCATGTGCTTTCATTTCTTTCTCATCTAATAACTGTAACAGTGATTTAAGTAATTTAAATATAAAAGGTCTTAAGTTAAGCTCGAAACAACGTTTTGTGAGATCCAAAAAATAATTATTAATTAAGTATAAAAGCAACGTTAAATGTACCTTTAATTGCTGGAAACTTCTCCCAATGAGACATCTTACCAATATTTAAATAGGTATATCTTTTGACTTTTGTATTGCTTTTTTCCTATTTAGATTATATATACTTTTAACTTAACTTCTTTGATATTTTTTCAATTCCATTTTGATTTTTTGGCCTGTTTTGGAGTTTAGGATGAAAACAATTTCTTTTTGCCTTATTAGTCGATAATGCTCGCTGAAAGCACTACACTCCTTTCATTGTTTCTATTCTCTGATGTAGTATCACTTGTCTGCTCGAATTTTCGAATTTTTATATTAACTGATATTTTTTTGCTTTAAAATGAGAAAAAAAGTTTTTTTTAAATAATATACATCTGGATTTATATATCACCAGATTCCATTGATTTTCATTTAATCTTGTAATTATATGAATGATGCTAACACTAGTATCTGAATGCATACTTTGTTAAATTCTTATTGAGACACCAGATGGCGTTCTGTCATTATTTGAATTTGGCAGAGATTTAATTTGGTTCTTTCTTAAGTATGAATATATTCTTCGTATTCATATTAGTCTCTACTATCTTCATAATTTTAACATCTTACCGTTATTCAACAATGTATTCTTTTTATGTGTTTTTATTAGTTGTAATTTTTGTTTTTTCTTTTAATGATGGATCTGATGAAAAGATAAAGCAGTACTTCAGTATTTATGTTGCTGTTGGTCAAAAGAAAAGTACAGTTGCCCAAATCGTAAAGAAGCTCACTGATTCTGATGCCATGAAGTACACAATCATGAAGCTACCCCCATTGTTCTGGCTGTGTCATGGGTGAATTTTTCCCAAATATTGACAAGCGCGGTCTAATCATCTATGATGATTTACCAAAACAGGCTGTTGCCTACCGTCAAAAGTCCCTTCTATCGAGGAGACTTTCTGCTACATATTCCTTATCCCTTCTACATTATGGGATGTCGCATTGGAATAAGATCTATTGAATTTCTATAACTGGAATAAAAATTTAATTTCTGATTGTCAAAGCAGAAACATATATTAATTTACTTCAGAGCATAAATATTCCATCTTTAATCGATATTAAAAATTAAAACTATTGAAATTAAAGAAATATGTTGTTTAGAATTTCCGTGAAAATAGTTGTCCGATTCCTTTTATTGGGTCTGTTTTGTTTTAATTTATATTTCATGACAAAGTTCTTGGATATAAGACGCATAGTTTTCAAAACTCAAACGGATAGAAATTTTAAAATTTTCTGATTGACTTGAAAGAAAGTGGATTAAATAATGATCATTACAAGTGTTATTTATCTGAAGCCTTTTATGCAACAAAAGAATTCACTGTATTCCGTTTCAATAGTTCCAAATGGACTTAATTTTGAGATCGTTATTTATGAATCAACGTAGCATACAAAGGAACAATTATTATTTGCAACAATCATATACTTTTGACGACTCACCATTTCTTGAAATTTTTTGCGTTTCGAATCGCAGATCATTCTGATAAAGGTGTGAAACATGTACCAAAATTATTTATTATGTGGGGAGTAAAATCTTGAGTCTGATCGGTAGTTTATTGCAACCCTCTCCCTTTTTTCACTGTACACCCCTCTCGAAAATGGATGTGGAATATGTTTCTTACAGGATATTGCAAGAACCAATGACGTATAGGTCTTAAATTATGCATTAGAACATCGATCTTATGATTGGTGCAATATTTAATGATTAAAATTTCACTGCGTGCCTTAATCGATTATGAGCACTCTGTGATCAGAAACTTTAATTTGGAAATAGATCTCCAGTTTTTTTAAAAAAAAAATCTTTCTTTTATAATAATGTTGTTATAAAACTAATGACTCTAAAAAAATTTGGTAATAACTAAATTTTATTTTATAAAACACCAATCGTCAACGGCAACCAGGTTGTCCACCTGAAATATGACTTTCCTATCAGCTAACCCTTTATCTACTGGATACTTTAATCTGGTACTTTAAATCTGGATTATATTTTCTACTGGTACTTTAAATCTGGATTATATTTTCGTAATACGACTATTTTTGCCAATAGTATTCTAAAAAACACGGAGAATGTTACCCAAATAACAAGAAGTTAATAAGCTAGTAGGAATGAAAAATATTTAATTAATAATTTAATTAATTAAGGTATTTCTATTAATTAAAATTTTTCTCTTGGGTTCTCTGGGATTACCTCTGCAATGAAACTTAACTACAGGTGCAAAAATGAAATTGGAAAATTGATGGCAACGTAATTCTGTAGATAAAAGGTTAAGTTAAAATGCATTTATTTAATTATTAAGTTAGAATATATTTATTTAAAATCTCAATTTATAATTTGATAAGATTAAATAACATGAGTTTAACAGAATCACACGTCTGTTACACACACACACATGATATTTTTTGTGCTTCACAGTGTATTAAAGAAAACAGGCACTTGTGTATTAACCATAATCCATTGGCGAACAATAATTATGGAAGATCGAGGTTTAGAGTTAATCTTATTATTTTTGATTGAATCTAGCTGGCGGTCTTTAGTGATTTTTGTTTTGGCGAATAATCTCTGATTGCAATTTGTAAATTGCTTTTATATTTAACTATTAGAGCCTTTACTCTCATGCTAAAAATGTCATATAGCGCGATCCCGTATCCAATTTCATTATGGTAAATCAGAGTGCAAATTCAAATATATGTGATGATAAATAAACTGTAAAATGAATGCTGTAAAGTAGCAGATTGTCTAGAATGGCATGTTAAACTGAGTGTGTTCATGATTTCTTTTATTTAAATGATCAATTCACATATAGATAAGTTTGAAAAATATACATATGTAATCATTATGTGATTCATAACTAAATATTTTTTCCAAAATAAATGTAGGGACACGGTGGCTTGATAAGGATTCGGCTTCGAAACTGGAGAGTTCCATGTTCGGGATCCGATTCCAATAAATAAAGGTCGTGTAAACAGGTTTGGTGTGATGTGGAAGTTTGGAGAGGAGGGTACCAGCTAGGGTGTTATTCTCGTCAGTTGTCTTCGGTTCAAAATTACGAGGTCCATCCCAAAATATCCCTTGTATTTGGGATAAGATTGGGACAATACACAAGATTACAAATTAAAATAATACACAAGATTTGGGCTCTCTTGTATTTGGGATAATATATAAAAAGGGGCGCTAGTTAAACTAAACTAATTCACCCCACCATCCCCCCCCTATTTTTACAAATAAATAAATAAATTACAAATCTTTGGAACGGAGTTCAGTTTTCCAGATATGCTCTTTAAAATCAATGAGTTTTATTTGTTTGGTTATGTTATCTGTATTTAAATTTCTAACAAATGGAAATTTTTCTAGAATAGGAGAAATGTGCGCTCTTTCCGTTATCGTACTTTGAAACTTTTCTATTGAAGATAAAAAGTATTTTAACTTTATTTCAATTACAAGAACTTGGTATGTGACCAAAGCGAATGCTATTTAGGATTTAATGGAAATTATTACTTCTGCTAGGAAAATAGAATGAATCAAAAAAGAAAATTAAAAAAGAGCAATCTTCCATTCCGATAAGGTCTTTTATTTTTCAATGAGCATTCTTTCACACTGTAAAAAATTTTAATGAGAAAAGAGGAAACCTTGAACTTTTCGTTTTCTTTTTTTCAATCTTACATTTTTATCTGGTACTGTATTTTTCCCCCCTCTTTTTCAAAGCTTATATTTTTTTATCTTGCACTACATTTTCCTTTTTTTTCTGCTCCTTTTTTAAATTCTTTTTCATTTCTTTATAATGACAAAAAAATTCTAAAATTCTTTTACATTTCTTGTAACAAATCTAGCATCTAGAAGTTTGACTTGCTTCTCAATACGAAGAAGAAATTGAAAAATTAGATAAAATTAACAAATTTACAATTTTCTTGGTAAGTAATTGTTTTTATG
Source organism: Argiope argentata (assembly GCA_026289955.1). Classification (NCBI taxonomy): domain Eukaryota; kingdom Metazoa; phylum Arthropoda; class Arachnida; order Araneae; family Araneidae; genus Argiope; species Argiope argentata. The sequence goes on along the minus strand of JAOUZG010015602.1, from coordinate 7,279,994 downwards.
AATTTTGGTTTAATTATATTAACGTCCCGTTTTAAAGCAACACTAGGGCTATTTTGGGATGGACTTCGTAATTTTAAACCGTTGTCAGACGACGAGGAAGACACCTGTACTGGCATCTCCCTCTCCAATATTCTACACCAGATCTGGGTTAGGATGTTTGACACCGACAGATTTAACGTGTATCATCCTCGTATGCCCTACATTTCAGCGGTGGGAACGGGCAGGACCCGACTTAGCCTAGTTGGTATCCGGGGCAAAAACTTCTTTGGCGCCCTCCTCTGCTTCACTATTTTAGTAATGAAGAAGATTCATTAAATAAGGAAACTTAAAATAATATTTATATTCGATTTGGGGGCCCCCAATCATGTGGAGGCCCGGGGCAACTGCCCCGTATGCCCCTGCCTTAGTCAGGCCCTGGGAACGGGTCTCAAACCTCAAACCCTTCTGTTCCAAAACTGAGACTACCACAGGGCCAAAGTGGTCCAGATTTTTATGAAAGAACTGCTAATGATAATCAAACACTATAGTAATTAGATATTATGGTTAATCTACTTAATATAGTATAGTTAATTAACAAAATATTCACTATCATAAACATATTTGCATCCTTTGGAATTTAGTCAGAAGTCCTGAAACAGTATTTATGTTTTGACATACAGTTAAAAGCTCTACATTAAGTCCTTCCCATGCATATGAAAGTTATGTACCATGTTTTTTTAAAAAAAATTCTATGTTTTATTAAATGTAAACTTCATAACTCTTTAAATTCGGGAGTGATTTTTACTTGCCTCGATTTACTCCTTAAAATTTAAAAAAATTATTTGAATCTCACAGGCCAAATTTTGATGAAAGTAAAAATTAGACATTTTGGAATGATGGTGTTTATAAGCGATAATGTTATCTGTAAATTGGGGCATCGAGGTAAAAAAGAAAATTGAAAGTGCTCTACAGGACTGACTGCTACATCTTTTGCTACCAAATTTTCCAGGAAAGAATACGCTTGGTAAATTCCTTCGATGAAAAATAAATCTTTTGCTACCAAATTTACCAGGAAAGAATACGCTTGGT
>JAOUZG010015602.1:7231117-7278916 GCA_026289955.1 Argiope argentata | reverse complement strand
AAATAAATCTTTTGCTACCAAATTTACCAGGAAAGAATACGCTTGGTAAATTCCATTGATGAAAAATAATTTGGACTTTGCTAACCTACAAGCGAAACTGGAAGTATTAAAACTCAGGTCTTTTTCGAACTTCAGCGGTAAGCCAAGCCTAAAATTTAAATAGGAACTTGATTTTAATTTGAAAATGTTCGAAAACATAGTCTTTGTTAATCAACTGAAAGCATAAAATAAAATTTGTTTTGAAAACTTTGCAATAAGAAAAAGAAAAAAAAAAAAATCCCCTGCCCTTCCCTCAAAAAATATTTGGGTATCCTAAACTGTTTCCTTTTGTAATTTAAGTGATAATCAACCCTTCTTCCCCCCCCCTTCAACAAAAAGAAGGGGGGGGGGAGATAGAATGAAAAAGTAGCAGGAATTCTGCTACACATAGCAGGACAGAGATCCTACCAGACTTCCAACTAAAATTCGACTCTCCCTATTGGTTGGAACATGCACAATAGCCTGCTTTCTCATTGGCAGAATTGTTGCATTATTCCAAAATATTTCCAAAAAATCCATAGACTTTCGTCACTGGCCCAATTTATTTTCACTCGCCCAGGATGGAAATGAATGCTTCTTGGTATTATCATTTGATTCCTGGTGCAAGTTCTACACTTGAAGGAAATCAAAATTTTCTTCAGGTAAATAAAGGAAAGGAGATAAGTACTCCCAGTGGGCGAAAATTCCAGAGGCGAAAGAAGGGGGAATTTCTTGCAAAACGTTCTAGAGCTTCGTTTTCTGAATGTTAGGACCGGATAAAAGGGTGTCACGTGATATAGATTAATGAGCACGTGGAAACTCGGTGTCTTGAGGCGTCAGGTCACGGTATTTTGGTTGTGGGGTCCCAGGCGGTGAGTTAGCGTAAACAAAAAGGGCATTTCGATTGGGTTTCAAATTCTACGCCGCCATATTTCTTTTATTTCTAAATTCCGTATTGCAGCTTAGTTAGGTAGAGGCTATAAGACAATATGTCGAACAACAACAAGTTGTATGTCGGTAATTTGTCGACATCTGTGGAGGAGCGCACGTTGAGTGAATTGATAAATGAAAGGTCCGGTTGCTTTCCGGCGTCGATTCTTGTCAAAGGTGCTGGTTATGCTTTCGTAGAGTGTCTGGATCCGGAAATGGCTGAAAAAATCAAAACGTCACTCAATGGTAAGTGTCCGCTGAAAGAAAATAATATTTTTTTTCGCCTTTGGATGAAGTTGAAAGTTAGATATAAAAAAAGACGGTTAGATATATATAAGACGGTATTTGTATTCAAAGAAACGTTGCCATTTGAATGCATTAAATTTCATTTTGTAAAAAAAAAGTGAGAGAGGGTGGCATGAAGGTTTTTCTTTTTTTTTTTTTAAATCTAGAATTATCAATAAACATTCAGAGGCAGATGGCGAAACAAATTCTTACTGGTGTAGCTCATTTTTTAATAATGAAATCAATTTACAGCTTGTTATATACAATATTAGACGGCAGATAAAAAATTAGATGTATATATATATTTTTCAAAAAAGTATTTTTATGGGCAAAAAAGTGAAATTTTTAATGACACAATTTAAAAATTTTAATCAGTGTTAATGTTTAACTATAATTAGATGAATTTCCTGAAATATGATTAAATATGTTTGCTTGTTTTTCGTTTCATTCAATCATTTTCAACTATAATTAAATTTTTTTTTAAAAAAATCCTTAACACGCTTTTGATTAATTTTCTTACAAATTGAACCATCGTGCAATATTTTGATATGAGCAATTAAAAAATAAGAAGAAATATTATAATTTGGCAATAAAATTCTCCTAATTTTTGATAAGTCCGAGATAAAAGGAAAATTTTCAAACTCATTTAATATATATAAAATTTAATGACGCAATTTAAAAATTTTAATCAGTGTTAATGTTTAACTATAATTAGATGAATTTTCTGAACTATGATTAAATATGTTTGCTTGTTTTTCGTTTCATTCAATCATTTTGAATTCTAATTAATTTTTTTTAAAAAAAATTTCATTTTGTATATATTAAATCAGCTTGAAAAATTTCCTTTTATACTGGGCATTCAAAATATTAGGAGAATTTTATTAGAAAATTATTATATCTCTTCTTACTTTTTAATTGCTTAATATCTAACTATTGTACGATGGTTCAATTGATAAGAAAATTAATCAAAAAGCGTGTTAAGGAATTTTAAACAAAATAAGTCACCTGACATTTCATCATCTTTCCTTTCAAAAACAATTTCATAGACTTACATCCTGCATAACAAAATAATAACATAAAATTTATTTCAAATAGGTTAGATGAATAAGAAAGCTATCAAATAGAATAATAAACTATTAAATAATAGGGAAAATAACATTGTCAATTGTTTATTACATAACTGAAAAGAAAATATAATTATATTTTTTTTTTGTATTTTCATTCATAAGTCATTCAAATACATATTATTATTTCCAAATGAAAAGAAGTTACATGATTTCATTTACTTTTTTGTCACAAAACTCTTCCATTTTCATTCTACAGAAAGCTTGTATTGTCATAGCAACCTTTATTGAATTTGGTTCGAAATTGTTTATATCAAGACCATTATGACAAAACATAATGATTTCGAATCATTTAAAGCGTAAATATGCAATGTTTCCTTAATTCTGAATAAAAATTACTTATGTGACTACTTAAATGAGAAATATTTTGAACGCAACTCCAAAATTGCAACTAAACGAAAATTGAAAAATTAAGAAGTATTCATCAAAATAGTCATTTAAAGAATTTTAAATTATTTTTTAGTTGTTTTTAACTAATGATGAAGGTCCGAAAAATTCTAATTGTGATATTTTATAAACGCCATTATTATTATTATTTTCCACTTCGAACCTCGGATACGAAGATCTGAAAGATTTGATTTGTAATATATTGTTGATTTGTTGTTGCAATCTTTCTTTGGAACTTAATCAATTTGGTTTTGGTACATACATGAACGAGAATGTGAATAAAATACATAAAATTATGAATCAAATTTTTTAAAAATCATACATGGCAGATATATGGAATGTGTTTTTCAAAACCTTAAACATAATTTGTGTGTAACTTAAAAAATTATTCAAACATTTATTCCAAAAAATTTAATGTATAGTTAAAAAAAATAAAATTGCCCAATATCACTTGTGTTTATTCGGATCATAAAAATCCTGGTTTGGCTCTAAATTAGTAATATTTTGTAGCTTTAATGGTTAAAATTAAGTTTTATTATCAAAAGCTATAAAAACTGAAAATTGTGATACACATTTCAGAATGTGTTGGTTAATTATATCCGAAGATCAAACTTACGTTTTTGATTCGTTTTTTTTAACCGATTAAAACAAAACTTTGACACAAAACTGCACTTGTCATCACAAATTCTCATTCCAAATTTGATATATTTAAGTCAATGCGTTTTTTGAGCTGTCGCTTTCACTTATTTTTGAAAGTGCAAATGGCTAGACAGTCAAACTAAACTTGGATTTGGCTCAAAATTCGACAGGTGTCTCCGCTTTAGATGTAGAATCTGTGTATTGAATCTTATCCAACTAGCTCTCTTCGTTCCGTAATTGACAAGTTCATTTATATTCAAATTGCCGGACAGACGGCCAACAGATTTCACTCAACATTTAGTGTAAAGACTGTATGCTAAATTTCAAACGTCTATCTCAATTCCTTTTTGTCATAGACAGAAGGATATTTTCAAAAAACTTTTTTCGAACTCAGGATGTCTATAACGTAGGATATTTTCAAAAAAAATTTCGAACTCGGGATGTCTATAGCATAGGATATTTTCAGAAGGATTCTTTCCAAAAATGTGTTTTTCGAACTCAGGATGTCTAAAGCGTAGGATATTTTCCAAAAATGTGTTTTTCGAACTCAGGATGTCTATTGCGTAGGATATTTTCAGACGGATTTTTTCCAAAAATGTGTTCTTTGAACCCAGGATGTCTAAAGCGTAGAATATTTTCCAAAAATAAGTTTTTCGATCTCATGATGTCTAAAGAGTAGAGATTCGTCAAAATCTCTATTTCAAAATTTTTGAGGGTTACTATACTCTTTCTTTACTACTCATACTAGAAAATAAAAAAAAAGAAAGAAAAAATTGCATGCACTCTAGTTAAATTAAGAACTAGAATGACAGCGCAAAATTAGTAACGTGGCGTTTAATAAAAATAAAGAGAAATACTTTTATTTTGTAATGAAACAGATAAGAAATAGCTGATTCAGTAATCTCGAGAGGAGATATGAAGCTAGAAGAGATAAGTACATCAAGATTAATGAAGCAATTTTAAGATTTAATTTAAAGATATCTTTATCTTGATATATATAATATGAAATAAAGAAATAGTTAAGTAATACTTTTTAGTAATTATAATTATTAATATTAATTAATAATTATTTTCATTGTTAAATCTTGTTTTTCACCTGGGCTGGAAAATAGTCTACTTAGGATTCAGCCTGTCATTCCGGAAACCGTCGATGTAATATTATTATTTCATGTTTAAAACTATTCTAAGCGCAATGCACTTCTAAGCATTGCGTGATAAAAGGCAGTACAGACTAAATGTGTAACAAGAGTAGTGAGAAAAAAAATTAAAGAATATTTGCACTTGTAGCCGCAATACGATAACACGATAATATTTGAAGGAGCATATCACTGTTTTTATATTATTTCTCTTAATTATATCAACGCCAGTGTGCATAAAATATGAGCTTAGTATTGCTTATAAGCACGTGAATATAAAACCAGTAATTAAAAAATTAAAAAATAATATTGTAAAATATAAATAACACATTTTTAAAATTAATCAGCGGTATTCTTTTCTTATCATGTGAGAACATGATGCTGTATTGGTTTGAGGTTTTTGAAGCCACAAAATGAACGGGAAGAAAATTGGCGATTTATCGCTTTTTGGGTTTTTAGAAAATGGTAAAGATGGTTGTCACATTTGGCGATTTATCACCAGCAAAATGTTACAACTTGGCACGAATGTCCGCCATGTACCTGATTCTCGATGTATCGATGTATGCATATTCTGATAATCACATGATTGTTACAAACCTGTTTAATTTATTAGTGACTTAAATTAATCAAGGCAAACAATGTTACAAATAATAATGTTCTTACATAATAACATGAAATTTGAAATAGCAGATTTCATTTTTAAAAAAATATTTAAAGTAGAAAAGAAAAAATTAAATTTGGTTTAATTCTGATTATGAGTTAATTAAAATTATTTTTTAAAAAACTTTCGTAGTAAGTACATTCAACCCAGAAAAGTTTAATATGTTCGAATTTGTTATTCTAGATTCAAGGATCTGCTCTGTAATGCATTTTTAGTAATTTGTCATGATGCATGTCCCAATTTACAGAAATTTTGCGCCGATTTATAACTATTATCATGTAAAAAAAATGATAATGCCACTATCTATATATTTAAAGGTACTGTCAAAACTAACGAACCAATTCCACAAGCTTGAACCACTATTGTGATTTTACCAATATGTATTTCATTTGAAAGCTTATGTTTTATAGATTTATTCATAGTAAAGCTAACACTCCTCCACCTCCTATTTTTTTGGAAAAAATCTAAAAGATTGCAACATTTTGTATTCCCCTTGAGAAAAATTTTCAATTCTCAAATCACTAGTACACACCAACTTTTCCAGTTTTTAGTTCTTATGATAGCTCAATTACATCATGTAGAACAACCTGGTCTTCTATGCATTTAAGAATAAATTTAAATTAATAGCTTGGAATTTTATGGAAATCGAATTTTAAGTGGGTGAAAACCAAATTTTGAAAAGAAAAATCAGGGGGGGGGATTGAAAAAAAAGACATGCCCTGGCGACATTTGCATAAAAATTACTGATACGGCCTAAGAGAGAAAGAAAAATGATACTTTGTTCCTGGCACAAATTGCCTTTTATATGCTGTTTCCACCCTCTACAGATAGAACAATTTCGCCATTTCGAAAGCATAGCTAACTAATTAAAAAATTCCTTGTGTATTATGCAAATTTAATTTATAACAATACCATTTTAATGCTATGATAAGATGTAGCTGATTATATTTGATTGGTCTGACTATATTAATACAGCAGATAAAAGTTACTAGTTTATCCTAATACAATAGAAGCCGCTTAATGTCAGTGTGTATCATTCACTATACTAAAAATCTCCGGTCTTGAGCTAATGTATTCAAATGGTTTGTAATGACTTGATCTTGGTTGATCAAATAAACAGGTAGCTTTTAAACACAAATGCTTTATTTACAGCTTATATACAAGAAAAACAACTCGTCCTCATCTAGGTTAATAATCTGGGAAAAACGTTCATCTAGATTAACAGTTCCACAAATACAAAGAAACTAGCAGGCTGTTTGCGTATCCGGCTACTGCAATAGTAGCTCAAGAGATCTACGGATTTACTTCCGGTAGATATTTAATCAATAAACTCGAGATCACGTGATATTTCAGCTCAGCTCAGATTTCAGATCTTCTCGTCTCGTCGTCCGCTCACAACTCCTCGTCTAGTCATTTCAAACCTTCCATTTTACCCCCGGACAAACTCCGCCTCTCAGGTTCGCATTGGTGCCCTGGAGATGCCGATCATCCAATAATTCTTCAGAAATATTACCAGTGGTCAGCAGTTAACCGTGGGAATATTTTCGTATCCTCCAACCTCCTAGCAGTCTCTCCACAATAGGGAAATATTCACATCTGGAGGTTTTAGCACTTCTTTCTTTAAAGGGCTGTAAAACGCATGTGTGGTTCATTATCTGAACTTTATTCAAGTTCGGGTGGTCCCATAGGAGAATAGTTACATCTGGGGTTTTGACACGGTTCCCTTCTTCAAAGATCCGTAAACCGCATGGGTGGTCAATTATCTAGACTCTATTCACGCCCAGATGATGACACTAAAGGAGGAGAATTCACAAAGGAAGGAATCGTCACACAGCTGACCAGATGTATTAATGTTCAAACATGTGTCTCTTAGAAAGGGAGGGAAGTTTTGCAACTTCTTTACTGGCTACAAAAATATTCCCTTAGTGAAATTACTATTTCGTTTAATGTTATTAAAATTGTTGTAGAGAATTAACCCAGTCTTCATTTTCAACCAGAGTTAATGGAATTCCTTGCATTATTTGTAAGGTAACATACATTAATCCTTTTTCCCATGAAATAGGATTCGCATTCTTTTGTATAGACTAGAAATCTTGGCTCAGAATAAATGGAGGATAGCTAAGCTATCAGGTCTGATTTCAAATTTGCCGAACAGCCACAAATATCTGTTTCTTATGGTTGAAATATGAAGAGGAGACATTAGACAGAGTTAAAGACAAAGTAGAAATCCCTAACAAATCTGAAATTTTATCAGAATGAATAATGGGAAAGTTGCAGTACAGTTGCAAATTGCATAAGCTTTTCTTCGTAAAATTTTAAAACTTTTTGAGCTATTTTGACCATGACAAATCAATAAACGTTAATGATTCCGATGGAGACGAATATTTTACAGAAAACTCTTCAACAAACGCCAAAATGTATGAAACATGTGATAATTTTGGGGTGATTGCTAAACATATAAACCAGATAACATCCCTCGGACCGAAGTGCACTTTTGGCCCAACGGATATGTTACTGGACTACTAACCATAAGATTCGGAATTCGGGCCTGGCGTATCCGCTATACACCTAAAATGGTGACCCGGACGTGATTTGAACACGCAATCACATGATAGGGTTACTGTCTTACATGAGATAGGGTTACTGTAATTACGAAATATTCATTTTTGGCTTGAATTTCACAATTGCATTAAATCTACCATGTCATCATTGGTGAGTTATTTGGCGATAAATCCCTGGCATACTATTAATGCATGCCAGCAACATGCATTAATAGCATGCCAGTAAAAATGAATTTTAGTTTTAGACATGTGTTTATCAAAATATTGAAACAAAAAATAGGCGCAAAACTACATTTGTAGTCACAAATTCCCTTGCCGAATTTGAAGCTGAATTATACTGTTTATTATCACGTCAGAACATGATGTTCTTTTTGGGATGAAGTTTTCGAAGTCAACAAAAATCCGTAGGCGAAAAATGGAAATTTTATTAACTGCACGAGCATCTAAAAAAAACAGTTTTTAATAACGTTTTGACATTGCATTTACAAATGCTCTGATTAAAAATAATAAGTTAATGACTACAGCTAATAAAAACTAGAAAAATGTCATTTTGAGCGCGTGATTATATGAAATGAAACAAATAGGAAATGTGATATTTTATTTCAAACAATAAATCCGAGACAAAGTTTTTTGGATCGTTTGCAATACTGAAGGGACTCATTCAATGCAACCATTAAAATGAATAAAAAATATAATTTAACTCACACGGGCACGTGGTGCTTGACCGTTCAAGAAATGATGTTCTGACATGATTTATTGAAATATAATAGCAGATTTCATTTTAATCTTATATGTTTCTAAAACTATAGACTAACAGACGATTAATCCCATGTTAGCTTTGGCTCAAAATTCAATGATTTTCTCCACCACAGATGTTAAATCCGTGCACCGATTTTCATCATTATATGTTTCCTCATTATATGTTTCGTCATTTTGGTGCTCGTTAACATCACCGCAGCTAGAGTTGTGCTAATGCGGTGCTAATACCAACAAATCTGCAGCTTTTTAAGGCTTGGGATCAGGGCCTGACTAAGGCAGGGGTATACGGGGCAGCTGTCCCGGGTCCCCGCTTTTGTAGGGCCCCCAAATTGAAAAAAAAATTATTTTGCGTTTTTTTCTAATGGATGTTTTTTATTAAAAAAAACATTGAAGCAGAGGGCACCGCAAAGAGGATTTTGCCCCGGGCCCCAACTAGGCTTAGTCGGGCTCCACTTGGGATAAGACAAAGATTAGAAAGAATATCCGCTAGAGATTCATGGTACTCGTTATTTCAATAAATTTGGCGCATGTTTTGAAAAAAAATTGTTGGTAAAGCTTAAAATTTTGTAAATATCTGCAAATTTGGTTTAAAGATGGCATGCCAAATTTCAACCGTTAAAATGTTTTTGAGTCATCACTGTCACAGAGAGTCACAGATACATTTTCCCAAAATGTGTTTTTCAATTTCATTGAAGTCTGAAACGTGGAGTTTCGCCAAAATTTCGAGTTCAAATTTTTAGACATTAAATCTTAACAATATGACGGACTATTAATGTAGACACCAGTAGTGTTATCTATACATAGTATAAAATGAATCTAACAAGGCAATAAAAAATAAGTTTAAATTGAAATTCAAGATCAAAAGTGAAAGTAATATAATGAAACCGGCTTGAAGACTTTTTCGAGGGTCACCCTCAGGCAGGGATTCAAACCAAGGATTTTTTCTGTGAGGGATCTGACAATTTTGTCAAAAAATGACCCCTCGTGACCCGAAAATCCCAGAAAATTGAAACCTTAAGAGACAAATTAATTACACAGAAATATAATAATAAATTTGAATCCAAATAGAATATACTAATATTATAAGCACACAAGCAAACAGGTAAAGTAAATTATTTCAAAAAATTTTAAAACTAAATAGAATTACTAAGAAATATTCAAATCATCACACAAAACAAAACATACTAATTAGAAAAAGAAATCCAAACGCATACCAAAATTTGGATTTCTTTTTCTAGTTACTATGTTTTGTTTTACAAACTAAATTTTTTAAAAAATTAAATTATAGTTATAACTTTTTAAAAATTTGACTGATGGATGAATCTGGGTTTTTGTGACTTTGCTTGCGATAAAAATGCTCATGCACTAAAAATTCAAATTTATGTTATTATCATGGGAGACGTCTCATGAGCTGCAACTTTGAATTCAGTTTTTAGAAACGCTCATTTGTCTTCTAACCAACAAATCATGTTTCAAACTCTTTTCAGAGTAGGTGATCCCTGACAAACAGAAGAATTTATTCTATTACTTTATATTTACAGTAGAATCCTATTAAGGGGATTGTAGCGTCAGTCTTATAAGCCAGATAATATCCTTCGAGCTGAAGGGCCCCTTTTGCTCGGTCGGTATATTACTCGGCTACAGGCCCAAACGTCGCGGGTTCGTACCGTGACCTTCAATCCCCACAGGATTCTTGAACATTACCCTGAAAGAGGGAGGAATCGTTATTGCTGAAGGTCAAGAAAAGTCGTTTGATTCAAGGTTGCCACGTTGAGCTACTTAAGGTCAAATTTAAGAAATTTCATAAAAGAGTTTTTTTATTTTTCGGCAAATTTAAATATGTCTGTTTTCCGTTTTTATTTTCATTCATTGTAGTCAGAACTACTTTTAAATTAATTCTATTAATTTTTTAATTAATTTTTAATATTTAATGACCCATTAACAGAAAAATTTTCTTCCTGTTCCCTAATGTTTACACTAGAATAGTACAAAGGAGATTATCGTACATTTCCCAGAAAGGAGGAGGAATCATTACATCCGATGGTCAAGAAAGGTCGTTTTACTCAAAGTTGCCATGCTGGCCTATTTAAGGTCAAATATGAAAAATTCTGTTTAAGAATTTTTTTTACTAGTCGTTAAATTTGCCTGTGTCTGTTTCCTGGCTTCATTTTCATTCATGATATTTAGAAACATTTTTAGATTAATTCTATCAATTTTTTTAATGCTGACTTTTCAAATGGACTCATCTTTTTACAGAAAAATGGTAAATTATTAAACAAATCGAGGTTTAAATTTCAATTTTTTTTCTCAGATAAAAACAACTAAAAATAACTTATATGAGTGGAGATAGTGATCATAACTTCGTCATATTTGTCAAATATATATATATATCTTGTTCAAATTTTCAATCATCGATAAAAAAAAATTTGAACTTGGAACGGATGACATTTGATAATACTGTTTTTTTTAAATATTAATTCATTATTTATTTATTTATTAATTAAAAACTAACTTTCTCGTCAAAAATCTTCATTTCCCAGCCACCAAATAAATAGCGAATTCAGTTTTTTTTCCCCACGCTAGTGAGATTAGGCTTAACATGTTTTCGGCCGATTATTTTAAACGATTTTGCTTATTTTCATGTTTGATGCATTTAAAATTAAACATTGTTAATTATCACATTCATTTTGAAGTAATTTCGCATTAAAATAATACAGAATAAAGAAATTAGAAATTTCTAATCTGTATTGCACTGCTCCAACTAGCGTAAAAAATTCACGCATTTTGCGTTGCCACGATTTGGTTTGAATCCTCAATTGGAGCTGAAAATTCAAAGCTAGAATAATTTTTAATCAATTATTGAAAGTAATTGAAATTATTAGACCGAGATAGCTTGATCGGTAGGGCCTGCCAGCCGAAGACTGTGTGTGTGTGGTGGACGCTAAATCTGTCAGGGTCACTAAGTTCACCATGTGGAGAGTAATACCATTGAGTATTCTGGGGCAGTGGTGATCGTTCTCACTAAGTTTCAGATCTAAATTACGTACTGTGGATGGATGTATGCATGCTCGTAAAAAGGGTTTGTGACGTGTGTGAGCTAAAAGTCAAACTTCTGTCCTCGGGTGCTCAGGGGTCTGTATCTTCAGAAGCAACTGCACCCCTCCTTCCGGTGTAAAGCGGAACACGAGAACAACATCAACAGTTATGATTATTTAATAAAAAGTAACTAAAATAAAAAATTTATTTGTTAACGTAAGTAGAATTTGGTTTTAAAAAATTGTTTTTTTATATTATTTGTTCGATTTCAGTCATTAAAATTGGAATGTCGGATACACCCGTTTATGAAATTCAAATTGAATTCTTTCCTCACAAATACTCCAAGACACTAAAAAGAACCCTTACTGAGATTCGAATACAATGTTAGCAGTGAACTTAAATTAGTAAAATTGACTTTTGATTCTGAAGATACAAGAGGTCTACTTTGATTAGAACCTCAAAATTTTGATAGATAGATGGCGATGCATTATGCTGAGAGAATATGTGTCGATCAATGAAATTTTAAGAATGAATAGAAGCCGCTAAGTCCTAGTGGTAAGGTTTCGACTTTAGGGCTATAGGATTCCAGTTCGATTCTACTGAAGGTCGTCTGTGTAAGTGGGTTTGGCGAACGCTAAATCCGTTAGGGTCCAATGTTCCCCCGCGAAGATCGTCCATGTCCTCTGATCAGGATTCAAAATTATGATTTTTGTTTTTCTTTTATGCTTATTATTGTAATAGCTACTTCCCAATTTTTATAGTTCTAAATTTAAAAATTATTACTTAATCGAATTTTGAACAATTTTTTTTATCACTAATATAATATGACGCTATACTAATTAGCAAATAGGACGTGTAAAATATCACTTGGATTTATTTATTTGGAACTATAAGACTCAGAATCACAATGGAGAATTAAGCTGGTGATCAAATGTTTAAAACTTTTAATGTAGCTGATAGAAGTTTAGATAACATTTCATTGTTATTGAAATAAACGAAATTTCGAATCTAAAACTTCGAAGAAGTTTTGTAGTAAAGTGACGATTATAAATTAATCAGTTTTTGTCTGTAACTGTAACTTTCGAGATTATTGCAAACTGAAGCTTGAGATTTTATGAAAATATTGCTTACAGGGTTCTGCAGCTGTGTGTAATTTTTTTTTAAATCGTATTTTTTAATTCTCGTTTCATTATTTTCATTGGTAGCTGTTGTTCCATTTCTTCATAGCTTTCTAATGTCCGGAAAAGGTATGACAGTAAACTTAGTTTCATTTTATTTTAAGAATTAGAAATATGATTGAGTGTAATATTAAAACGAAGGAAAATGTTTATAGCCGTTTTGATAAAATCTTATAGAAAAAATTCCAATACTGTATATTTTCCGTAAATTAATTAGTGTACATTAATTGGCTGTATAATTTTACCTTAGTATATAATATATTCTGAGTAATCTTTCTTTATATTGCTTTTATTTTTCTCATGAAATTATATAAAGCAATACTGAATAATTGTATCTGGTAACCGCATTCTAAGAAAATGAATAGTTTTTTAATTCTTGTTCGCATTTATATTTACTGCACATTGATTTAGCAAGTACTTATACGCTTCACTTTTTAATCATACCTTATTGCAAATATCACGACAAAACAATCCTATGAAATTGAATTTAACTTCATTTCTCAAATAATTTTTAATAAATGTCTTATATACTTGTAATCTGTCTTCAAGTTGTTTTAAATCTTAGAAAAAATGATGTTTATTTAACAGTGTGATTATATGACGGGAATGTTTTTAAAAATCTATTTTTGGTTATGAAACTAATAATTAGGTTCTATGTTTAGATTTGAATTTTAAATCGTTTTTTATTATTTGCTGTTGGGCGATTAGTGATTTGAATCGACTTAAGGTTATTTTTAGAAATAAAAATAATAAAATCTGAATTTGCTTTTTAAAAATTTTCAGAATGAAATGAATGATCCCTTTAAAAAATTATTTCCTCTGAAATAGAGGCCTCTATTTTCCTGTTTTTATGTGAATCGTAAATTCCGATTTCATTTGCCGAAAACTTAAATGTCATTCTCATTTAAAAACAAATTTTATCGGATCCTCAGAGCTATCAATATTTTTGTGAATTTTGAATTTATCTTAAAAGTATTCCTTTTTAAATTTATAGTTTTCAATAAAGATATATTTTGTCAAATCATCTGTAATTATATTAACCCTTTGCTCTCGGAATAGTAATTGGATGCATATTTATTCATTTAAGACAAGGACTTGTTCATTACATCAAAAAATACATTCATATTTTTAAAAATTTATATTTTCCCGAATTATTTTACACTTTTTCATACCATTTTGTAAGTATTTTTAATAAACAAATATAAAGATTAAAATGGAATCTGCTATGCATATTTCAATGTATCATGTCAGAACATGATTTCTTGAACGGCCAAGCACCACGTGCTCGTGCAAGTTAAATTGTATTTTTAATCATTTGAATGGTTTCATTGAATGAGTCACTTTAGTACTGCAAACGATCAAAAAAACTTTGTATCGCATTTATTGTTTTAAAAAAATATCACGTTTCCTATTTATTTCCTTTCGTACAATCACGTGCTCAAAATGACATTTTTCTAGGGGTTTTTTGGCTGTAGTCATTAGTTTATTTTTTAAAATCAGAGCTCCTGTAAATACAAGAGTAACAAGTTATGGATACAAGTTAAGCTGATATTTTGAGATGCTCATGCGGATAATAAAATTTCAATTTTTCGCCTACGGATTTTTGTTGAAGCCACAAACCTCATTTCCCAAAATAACATGTTCTGACATTATAAAAATGTCAATGATGCACCATTTGGATTAATGAGATTAGATACTAGATTTTTTATCGGTATTGCAGCAACTGTGCATAGTTCATGCAACCGTAAGGTAACATGTCTCATCACCTGAATTATATACCATCCCTCCAAGAAACAATCTTGGAAGAATCATACCTTCCTATTTCGCTAAAAAAAATCACATGTTCAATTTATATTGCCAATTTGATTCAATAAATAAAACCTTAGGAGTCAAATTGACTAACCCTAAATTCAGGATACTTAATTTCAAACCGAATGTATCCGAAAACTTCTCAGAAAGAAAAACCTGTGGGCAGAGCCTGATTAAGACAGGGACATACGGGGCAGTTGACCTGGGCCCCCACATAAATAGGGCCCCTCAAATCGAATAGAAATTTTATTTTACGTATCTTTTTTTGATGAATGTCTTCATTACTAAAGTAGGGAAGCAGAGGGGGACCCCAAAGAAGTTTTTGCTCTGGGCCCCAACTAGTCTAAGTCGGGCCCTGCCTGTGGGCCTGTCTTTTTAAAAAAATTCAGTGCGAGATTTTTCTTACTTTAATGAAGATATAATTCCCCGTTACAGTTTTAAATTTTCTCTTGTGTCGTTAATAAGAGTGTAGTTGTAATTTACGTTTAGAGACTTGTAGAAAAAAAATTCTACAAAAAAAAATTAGCCACCTTGAAAGTTTTCATAATCGTTCATCAAAGTTCTGAAGTTTCGAGAATGTTATAAAGAGATGAAGGAACATGAATCATAACTTATCCATCGGACGAAATGTTTGACATGATTCAATACAAAGCCTATCAATGACTTAACATGATTCAAAGCTATTTGAGATTTCTAGCTAAGGTTATGGGGATAATCGGGAGATAATCGGAGTTGAAATCTCATGCTGTGGTTCCAATTAGCAATCGTAGAAATCTGTCTTGCATCTGCTCATGTTTATTTACTTGATTAGTTTTGTGGATAACTAAGTTTATTTTGCATCCTTCGATGCGTATGGAATGTTCTCGCCAAGAAGAACGCGACTTCCATGTGGAAATGATTTATCTTAAATCAAGCAGTACTCTGTAAGCTTTATAGGGACAATAACTATTACCTTATCAAGAATTACAGTTTGGGCATTTATCATTTAATTCGCCGTTAATTTGATAACTAATGGAAACATTTGCACTGGTTTCAACAGTATTGACTGATAATTACATAACGATATATTGGTTTAATTTTGATTCATTCTTATTTACTGTAAGTGAGAAAGGGGCAAAGTTTATTCTAAAATCTTCGAGATTTCCGATTTCAGCATTAGCCCCCTAATTTTTCTTGAACTGATAATCTGGATGGCTGACGTAAATGCTGACAAATCCACTATTTGTTCCAAAATCAATTGATATTCAAACGCTTATATATCTAGAGTAAATAAGTGAAACAAATGGTAGTTAGCATGATTCACGTTAAAATAATTTACTTTTTGTGGAAGAATTTCTGTTTTTATGGGCCATGACTGGAACCTTTGCCTTTTTAACCCTGGAATTTGCAAAATCTTTAACAATATCTATTACAGTTAGGATAACAGAATGTAGTCGCGAGTATTTTACTGGCAAATATTTTCGTTCCCAGAAGATCATTTTTTATCTCAAAAGAGAAAAAAATTGTTTTAACTTGAAAAAAGGTGTTCGCAACACAATACACTCTCAAATATCCAGTTCATGTCTATCCGGCTTTCTTACTATCCAATCTAGTTTCCATTTATTATAATTAAATGAAGAAGGTAAGGCTTTTCATGGACGACATTGCCAAGACACTTGAAGCGGGCTTCTGCTACGATCGTCCTACGTTTCGTGCACAAAATACAAGTTGTGACAAACAGCAGCATTCTGCTCGCTGTTCAGTGTGTTGCCATTATGTGATGGACCTCGGTACTCGGTTTTTGTGTATGATCAGGATCTGACTAAGGCAGGGGCATACACCGCAGTTGCTCAGGGCCCAGACATAAGTGGTGGTGGTGGGGAAATCGGATAAAAATTTTATTTTTCATTTCCTTCTTTAGTGAATGTTCTTCATTAATAAAATAGAGAAGCTGAGGGGGCCCCAAAGACGTTTTACCTTGGACGCCAACTTGGCTAAGTCGGGTCCCGCGTATGACTACACAGTATGTACAGTATTTGAAAATTCACTATTGTGTAAATGGAGAACTTGGTACTTTGGGGCAAAGGGAGAACTAACTTGGCCCTTTGGGGCAAAGGGAGAACTAACTTGGCCCTTTGGAGCAAATGGATTTCTGTCACATTAAGTCGGATACTCGGGTGTGTACTATATTTTAATTAATAAATATTCTAAACTATTTTTGTGTGAAAATAATCTAGTAAAAAAATAAGCATTGCAATCTAATCTATATCCGCAATTTAAACATTTTTTTCGTTGAATCACACCGACATATTTCCAGTCAACTGCATGAGACCGAGTAAAACTCGGTTCAATATTAACATTTCAACCCTAATGTCCTTCTCTACAGAAATGTGCATAAAAACAAAACAATTTAAAGATTAGTGGCAAGACATTTAAGGGAATTTACTTTCCAAATTTTATTGAAATGGTTCCATTTAATTGGATCTCAAATGTTTTCCTTGATGGCATTTCAAAACTTATAGCATGCAAACTTCAGTATCTTTTGGGGTACTAAACTAATGCCTAAAATTTGGTTTGGGTGCAGGACGCATTGTTCAAAGTGCATTTGAGAAGGTAATTGACATGTACATGATTAGTTTGGTAGTAAAATATTGTTAAATCTTCTAAGTTTTTAAAAATTAACTCCAAAGTAATGTGATAATCGGAACCATCACAGTGGAATTGTAGTTTAAAATATCATTTACTATTTGTATAACTAATTTTCATCAATTGATAAATATGTTACTGTTACGATTAGTCGGATATTAATCAATGAATCAATGAGTTACATTGAGAGTAATATATATATATTGTGTCGTATTTCATAATCATATGATTTCAAACAGCAACAATCATAATCATGCCTCTATTACTTGATATACTTATATTGTTATAATTCTTACGTTATACTCACTTTGGAAGTATGATTCATAATTACGCTTATAATTTCATCCAGTAATTATAGAATTTAAACTATTTTAAGAATTCTCGTTTTCTTAAATAGAACAAAGAAATAATTGCAGTAATTTCGTGGCAACATAATGTCCATACATAAGTATTCATAAGTATATTATATTCATTAGTATAATCTTAAGTATTCATAAGTATAACATATTATTCATACATAAGTGTTAATTTTTAAAAATTTTAGAATGGAACTTGAAAAAGGCGAGTCTCATTATTGAATACTGTTGTGGGACAATATATTCCGTAAATGCGGGACTGCTATATTCCCGCCTTGCCGCCTCCTGGTGGCTTAAAAGTGAACTCCCTCCAGAGCGAGTCGGACTTTCCTCGAGTAAACAGCTAAATTTATCTTGTCCCATTAATATGCTGTGTAACTGTAAATGTTTAATTGCTTGTCTTTGTTTATTTGTAATGTAAGCTGTCTATGTTCATTAAATGTTTTAACTTCAAATTACCCTGAGATATTTTCTTTTAAGTGCCAGACAGTAACCATTGCAATACGCTATATTTGTCATTTTATTGAAAACGAATAATAATAATATTAATAGATTTTTACTACGATAAATTTCGATTTCTGCTTTTCTTAAAGTTTTTTTTTCTCTTTTCAAAACAATATTCGAATCTTGATTTTTTTAAAATTTAATACGTGGTTATTAAATTTTTAATTTAAAAAATTTTGTCTTTAAGTAACGCAATATTGAATGCTTTCAGTGTTCTAAAGATCGTTTCAAAATGAATCGAGATAAAGATAAAATGGTTTACAGATCAAGAAAGCAAAGCATTTTATTTTTCAATATTAAATAGCGATTAAAATGTCCATCTATTGACGTATTCCCTATTAGGGAAATAAGCAACTGCCTAGAGTGATTAGGCTGAAAGGAATTGGTCATCAAAAAGGTTAATTAATGCAGTAAACTAATTGGCAAAAAATGTTTATAAATCAAATTGTGATAACTTTATTAAGATTTATCATAAATATTTGATTATGTTCCTATTTATTTAATTATATTTATTTACTTCTATTGTTTAGCAATACCGAGTGTTTAAAAAGTACAGTTCTACGTGTTCCCTCAGGCAGCTCGGATAAATACATAATAAATATAATAATACATTATAAATAAATACTTAATAAGTCATAATAAATAAATACTTAATAAGTCATAATAAATAAATACTTAATAAGTCATAATAAATAAATACATGTTTATACAAAATAAACCTATTTCTACAAATATTATTTAATTTATGTGAGCCATTAATTTTTGTCAAATTATTAAAAGAAAGACCTTATAATGCGCACTGCGTAGAGCCGCAAACCATCAAAATTCCCAGCTATTTCTTAACCCTTTTCGATCGTATAAGTACCATTCAAGAAGGTGCATCATTTTGACAATTTATTTATTCCTTTTTAAAAATTTTAATTGTTGAACAACATCTACATAACGTTGAAATGATTTATTTTTCAGGCAAACTCAACTTAAAGCAGTTGCATGTATTTATTTTTTGGTGTAATAAAACAGGTCCATGTATTAGGTGAATAATTATGCATCGAATTACTTTTCCGACCTCAAAGGGTTAAATAAATAAATACTTTAGCTCTCCCCCCCTTTAACTAGTAACAATTTTGTTTGGCTCAGATATTACTACTATTGGTCCATTTCCAAGAATTCTCGTTCTGCCCCAGAGGCGGTGATAGCAGGGGGGCTATGGGGCAATTGCCCCCTGTCGGTAACCTCTTTCCCCCCACACCCGTCGGCGAGATATTTAGAGTTTCGTCGGCAAAAATGTTCATCATTTCAGGATGGTTGTAGAGAGCTGCGCATTATCGAATATGATTATTTAAAAACCTCCTTGAAATTAATATATTGTATACAATCGAAATATTAAATAATGGATAAAGTGTTTAGATTATATTTGGCAAAATATTCGATTGGGTGGTAGATCAATAATATGCCGTATTTTCATAGACAATATTTGACAGGCCTAAAAATTGAAAATAATGGATGCCGAAGGCATATGTTAAGCAGATTTTCAGACATCTGATTCAAATGTCGTTCATTCAGCTTATAATTTGAACTACTTTTGACAACATAACCGACAAAGGTGATAGGCTAATTTATTGACAATATTTGATCAATCGACAATAAACTCAATGCGACGAGTGTCGAAGAAGTCTGCAGATTTCTGACATTTGATTAAATAGTCGCTCATTATAATTTATACATAATTATTTTGGCAATGTATCCGACAAGTGAATGAGATGTCGCATAACATTTTTTTTGCAGATGTACAATGAACAGTGAAAGGAAGGGCCAGTATCTGTATTAAAAAAATCTAAATAATACTTGATATTCTTTCATTAAATGTAAGATTAACTATTTTGAAGCCAAATGAGAGATCATGCTTGCCCCCCCCCCTGTCGGATTTGTCTTGCCTCCCCGTCGGCAAATTCCTGCCGCCGCTTCTGTTCTCTACACATTACGGAGTTAATAAAACGGGCTCTAAATAAACGAATCTCGAGCGATGAGATAACTCCGGCGTGTCTCTCTCTCGAACAGACCATCTACAGAACACAACATAAATTATTGCTTCCACCGGAAATAGAGCTGACGTTGCACAAAGAGTAACGCTCTCGGGCGATGGCTGTCTTCCTTCAGCCCTTCGCGCGCACAGGCACGATCACGCTCACATTCCAGGAAATGGCGGATATTGACTTCTTTATCTCTTTGCTCTGAGTCTTCACAACATGTGCGACATTAGACCTCCAGTGGCGACCGACTTTGACTGCAAGTGTTTGAGCGACGTCACTAGTAGGGTACTCTTATTCTCACTTCAGAAGAAAGCGATTTTGATTTGGTGCATGTGGGAGTCTGAATAAATCTTCGAAAAATTAGACCCTTCAGATAGCAGGGTTTTAGTGGCGTGATGTCTAGGGTTTAAAAATATATATTTACGGGTTAGTTTCTAAACCAAAATTAAAGTAATACAAACGAAGGATGAAGAGACTTCTTTAGAAAAAATAAAAGAATTTATTTAGAGATAAAGGGAAATATGTACAGGAGGAGTATTTACAGGGAAATATTAAAAAGAATTAAAACATGGAGTTATTAAATAATCAGAAAAATAGATTGTTTCCTCTAGGAGGACGCTAGAAGTAAGAAAACACTGAGTGAAAACATATCACCGCGTACCGCATAGCTTTGCGAGCGGGAATCGCTGGCGCGTGTGTACGTCCGTACCGAACCGTTTGTTGAGTAGCCTTTGTCCCAATATTAATTGGGACAGTTTTTCAAAATCTCGATAGGTGGCGTTGTTCTGGAATGCTAAACTAATTAAAAGTTTTCGTCCTCTGGGAAATGATCTAACCTTTACAACTATTGCTTTGAATTACATCTATCATCGTGTGTTGACAAAAACAAAATGAAAACAGATGTTGGTTAATTAAAATAGTTCTGTGGGATATCCTACATACATATGCCACATTTTTTTCTTGGATTTTATAGTTAATATCTATAGTTGGGAAAAAATGTGGACTAACACATTGTTTAAAAACTTGTAGTGGTTACACTTGATGTTAATACATCTTTTTAAAAATATTAATTAATTAATTTGGTTAGGTTTTTATTAAAAACTTTCCTGCCAAATGAGTGAGACTTCAGTTTGTTTTTTTCACACGCTAATGAGGTTAACCTTAACATGTTTTCGACAGATTATTTCAAACGATTCTGTTTATTTGCTTAGTGTTTGATGCATTTAAAATGAAACATTGTTAAAGAATCTATTTTTCGGATTCAGTTTGTACTTTTGAATTAAAATGGAGCAGAGTATAGGAAATTAAAAATTTCTAATCTGTATTGCATTGCCGCAACTGGCGTAGAAAATTTCCGCATTTATGTTATCTCAACTGGTGTAGAAAATTCCTGCACTTACGCTACCTCAACTGGCGTAGAAAAGTCCCGGATTTACATTACCTCAACTGGAGTAAAGTTTCGCATTTACGTCCTCAACTGGGGCTGAAAATTCTCACATGCGCGGAGTGTGTTGGTTTATTTTCAACGCATACTGATTTGATTTTGTTTTGGCCAGACATAATTTTTGATAAATCATTACTATTAATTTTAATTATTTTATATAAAGTAACTGAAATAAAAAAAATCTTTGACCAAAGTAGGAATTGACTTTTTAAAAAAATTATTACTTTTTTTGAGTTTTTACATAGTTTTTGTTCAGTTGAATATATTGTTTCTCTCTTTACTCAGTTTAAATAACTAAATAGATCTAAAAAGATTATGGATATTTTGTCAACTTAACCTCTTCAGCACACGCATGGAATTTTGTTTTACCTCATCTTTCTTCTTTTTTTAAAAGAAATTCTAGGAAATTTATAATATTTTATACCTGTTATTTCTTATGCCATCATGGAGGAGTTAAAAGAAACTTAGAACTACGGAAATCAATGAAACAATGCATCTCATTTTTTACAGGAGGGTTAGGGTCAAAATGACTTCTACATGTACCAGCATTTAATTCTTGCATTAATTTTAATGTTAATGAGTATGAAAGGGAGTCGCACAAATTAAGATTTTCTACAAAGTCTATCTACTTTTAGACAATGAGGATAGCTCAGATTTGTCGTATGCGTTTGGCGCAGCATAGCCAAATGTGGCTTCTGCACCATTAAACCAAACCAGATTTTTCGTATTCATGACCTTTCTAAGGCAGGGGCATACGGGGCAATTGCCTCGACCCCTCACATAAGTGGAGGACCCCCAAATAAAATATAAATTTTATTTTATGTTTCCTTCTTTAATGAATGCCCCTTGTGGCTAAAGTATTGAAACAAACGGGGGGGGGCATGGAAGTTTTCGCCCTGGGCCCCAACTAGGCTAAGTCGGGCCCTGGTCGTATTTATGAAATTTCGAAGTGATCATGGTAAAGAATTGGAATAAAATGCCGATTCTGAATACCCTCAAAATTTGATCGATTACTTTCTTCCTTTTTAAGAAACAGCATATTCTTATATAAGCTACATATTTTTTCATAATATAAGTAAATTGCCTTACATTCACGTTAAAAATTAATTTTATTCTGAATAAGGAACGATAAAATATTTTTTGAGTATGTAAAAATGAAAGACAAAAGCTGTTAATTTAGAAAGTTACATGTTTAAGCTTCTCTTTATAAATTTCAAATGTAAACTACATGAAAATATATTTTTATTCAAACATTTGAATTCAAGAAAAAATTGTTTACACTAAATTTTTATACGGATGGAAGGGGAGGGGGGAAAAGAATTTTTATACGGGGAAGATAGAAAAAGCGACTCAGTTCACTTTTGTTTTTTAAATTAAAAATTGCTTTTATAACTTAAATAAGAATATATTTGCATGAAAAAACATTTATATACTCTGTCCATATTATTTTTTTATATAAATAGCGAATTAAACAAGAGGTCAATGCCTGATAAGTTGGTCAAAATAACCAACGGTCATTGGGGAAGTATACTCGCAGCAATTGGAACGTGTACAACAGGCATTGCATCGAAAGGAGCAAACACTGGTTAATTAAAGGGATATACTGTTATTACATGATCATGCGAGGACGCATGTAACGCGGGTGGCTAGGTATACGATACAGCGACTTGGTTCGGAGACTTTGTGCCATCCCTCTTACTCACCTGGTCTTGCACCACCAGATTACCACCTCTTCCCTTCTCTGGACAATCATCTTCGTGGTAAATCCTGCAATGAAGCAGGCGTGCGCAAAGCTCTCACGGACTTCTTTGCGTCCCACACCCCCGAGTTTTGCCGCAAGGGGATTGAACAACTGGAGATACGTTGGCAAAATGTGCTGGATGCCGATGGTGATTACTTCAAGGAATAACAGGCTACGCTGCTTGTATGTCATGCTCATTTGGGTCATTAAAAATGGCGAGAACCTTTTTGTTTACCTTGTAAAACAGAGCGTCTGCTATAATAGCATTGCCCACAAGGGTGGATATCAGGCATTCTTGAGTTGTAATAAATAAAAACAAATATGCCTTCCCAAACATTTTACAATAAAAAGAAATTTTAACCTAAAATAAATCATTAATATTTTAAAATTGTGCCCAAGTGTGAAGCGTAATTAAACGCAATGTAGATTAAAAGTTTTTAATTTTCTTTATTCTGTTTTATTTTAATTCGAAAGTACTTCAGAATGAATCCAAAAAATAGATTAATTAAAGATATTTAGTTTTAAATGCATCAAACGCTAAGAAAATAAATTGAATCGTTTGAAATAATCGGTCGGAAACATGTTACCGTGGGGAAAAAAACAAATTGCAGTCAGCCATTTTGATGTGGAGAAACGAAGATTTTTGGTGAGAAAGTAAGAAAAGTGTCGTTTTTACTATTTTTCCTTGCAATTATTCCGTTTTTTTTCTCTAAGAACCTTTCTCTTATCTTAACGAAAAAATATGTTTAAAAAATTAGCCGATTTGATCGAGCCGTTCTAGAGTTTTTGCGCTAGTAACAAATTTGGCGATTCATTTTCCTTATGGATGATTTTTTATGAATTATACAACCAGTTTCTAAAAAATTGTGATAAACATATAAATTTTAAGGAACTTAAAATACCAATTTTATTTGTATCATCAAAGATTTTCAAAAAATTACAATCATGAAAAAAAATTATCAAAAGGAGATTCGAAATTTAGTTTTTAATTTACTCTTAATTCTAGCGAAGATAAATTGCAAAAAAAAAGTATCTGAAATCATCCAAATGCGAGTGTAAATACAGTAACAATAAAGGAACAAACCCCACCTGCAAACTACACACGACACCACAGGGGGTTAAAAACTGACCACACTTTTCTATTATAG
The DNA here is from genome assembly GCA_026289955.1 of Argiope argentata. Lineage (NCBI taxonomy): Eukaryota > Metazoa > Arthropoda > Arachnida > Araneae > Araneidae > Argiope > Argiope argentata. The sequence continues at coordinate 7,254,545 of JAOUZG010015602.1, read as the reverse complement.
CTAAGCAGGTGTCCCTCACCTGTAATTCCCTAAAGGAAGGGAGAATTCTATTCTGTTTTTGTCCTGTAAAAATGTTCCAGGCCTTTGAAGCATTGCATTACTCACGTATGCCGAGTGAAACAAAGTTAAGCTATAAGGCGCAATAATTGTGCAGCTTCATTGCTATCGTCTACAAAGAACGTCAAAAAGTTTCTTTAACAAATTACCCCAGATTCGTAACGAATTACTTCAGCTGCCTGCATATGATCCAGCATTGCCTAGCTCTCGAAAGAGACCCAGAGCAGCAATTGACAACTGCTACATAAATTTCCCAGCTGTAAAAAAGCTGCGGACAAACTAACTCTGTTACCAATCTGGGTTTTAAAATTTTCAAAATTATTTCTGTTTAGGCCCTAGATAGGTACGATGTGCTACTCGCGCAAAACTCTGGAATTTATGTTTTTTTCATGTTCAATTAAGCAAAATAGTCCTAATTTCTACCCCAATAGAAAAGGCACGTGCAACGTAATTCCATTAAAGTACTCTCAATAGTCTCATAAATAATATAAATCTATTTTATTTAACTAAATTATTTCCAAAAAAAAAAATCAGTAAATACCAAAATTCATGACTTTAGAGCTTCATTGCGCTCGTCTAAACTAGTTTCAATTAATTTTAACTGTTCCCTAAACTCACAAATTAAAGAATTTATTCCAAATTATGATGTGGAGGTGCTCGTGACCACTTTGTCACATTGCGGAACACCGAAACATCACGACGTTGCCATGTTGCTATCGTCTACGACAGTCAGCCTACTGATAATTACGAATTATCAGTCTACTGATAATTAAATCTTTATTTTTTTATTCAAATGATGTAAAATTTCTAACAACCGAAAGTTTTTAATGTGTATAAATGACAAATTACAATGTATTATGTGATAACATGTTTTCGTAATGGTTTTTGAATAATTAACGCCAACGAATAATTGAAGCTCGAAATAGCGTAGGCAATGAGCATAAATAGCAATATTCAATCTCTTTTAATCGCATATATTTACCTGCTTTTACCAGTATTGCATTATGTATGCTTTTTTGAGAGCAGATGCGTTTCTAAAAGGTTGACGTAGAAGTATTAAACCATAACTGTTATTTCATATTAAAATTTGTCGAGCTCCAAAACTTTGTTTGCCAGCTAGAAAAATTGGAAATGAAAGTTTTTTTAAAAAAAATATATAAAGAGAGAAGGATAGAGATCGATTGAGAAGTCTCGTGATTCTTTCAAACCGGTTTAAATCACTTAATGACTTAAATTAAGACAAATAATGACTTAAAAAATGTTTTCACTTGATAACTTGAAATTTTTAAAATTAGTTATTGCATTTTTTGAATACTTTTTTACATTGTATACAATCGAAATATTAAGTAATGGTTAAATTGTTTAGACTATATACTATTTTAATCGAAATTAAATCGGTAACCCTACATTATTAACTCCCGTTTGATTTTCCAACCTATTATTTACTCTCCCCAGCTTCCGTTATGCTTTATAATGTTTTTGAACACTTTGCTTTCGTAATGGAGAAAAATTCCCAATCGATCCATTTGAAAAAAAAAATCTGAGCTTTAAAAAAATTTTGTGTACATGATTTTGGGTATATAAAGATCAAATCTAGCAGCTTTTTTTTTTCACGGGAAGATGAATAACACTGGTGTGTAGAAAAAAACTTATTTAAACTATCAGACTAGATAAAAAAAGATTATTTTTTCAAAAAATTCTGAAAACCAAGCACAAACTTCGTAGAACTCTAGAAATTTTTTTCTAAACAGACTGTTTTTAATGTGATGCAGAATTGTTGATACAATAGTTTCAATAATACGCAACAAATGAATATGAAATCGGAAACAGGGGTATTTTAAAATACCCATGTAACCCCAAATGTGTGATTTATTTTATTTTTTAAACTCTTTAAAATATTTGATATGTTTATATTCACTCTACCTACTCAACCGTAGCTTCTTAATTTTTGATATTTCTTTTAAATTCAATTCAGTGCATTAGGATGAATTCATTTACAAATAGAATATCAAGACGCATGTTCTGAGGAATGAATATTTCACTGATTAATTCACGAAAAACGTCTCAACCAATTCAATAAAATTTCATGAAATTCTGTATGCATGTATCCAATAACATTGAGTGTGTGATAGGCCGTGGATTTTAAGATAGTTTCAGTTGGATATATTTTACAGGTATTTCAAGTTCAAAACATAGACAAATTTTGACAAATAAACATGAACGGCAGCTTCAAATGCTCATCAAATTTTTATTTATTAAAATAGTTTTTATCTTGTGATATGTTACATTCTATGTAGTGTGTGCTATTTATAAATGAAATAAAAATTAAATATTTCCATCATTTATTTTTAAGTACTGTTTTTCCTCGCATTGAAAAGTTTGTAAAATATTCATGATAGTTTTTCAAAAACTAAAGGTGATAAGTATATAATTTTTTTCTTCTAATTGTGATTTTTGAAAAAAAAATTTAGCTACTTGATACAATACTGTTTCCGTATCATTTTTATAAAAATTCGTCTACGATTTTAGTCGAATGTCTTATAAAAAATATTTAAATAATAGTTTCTAAAGGCTACTTTTCACCAAATTTTTTTTAAAAAGAATAGGATGGTTATTTTAACTTCATTTTTCTAATAACTCTTTCAAAATTAAAAATATGGAAAATTTTCACTTAAAATTAAATATCATTTGGTACAAATAATTGCGTAAAATATAACGCATTTGACAATTAAATTTTGATATTAGTGAAGGAAGTTTTAAACTTTTCGCGAGGCAGCAAGAATCTTTTAGAAAAGAAAATTTACGACTAAGATTTCATTACTTTAGTCACTTCAACTTAGAACGACTATCCGAAGTTTTAGTCCCTCTGGCAATGTGAGCTTTGACTGCTAGGTTGAAAACATAATAAAGTAGGGTAATTTTAGTTCATATCCTCTTTAGATAAGTTGAAAAACACATTCAATTTAAAAAATGGTTTGCTTAAAAGGTGCAGAGCAATAAAATTCTAAAATGAAGACCAGCATTTTCGTATTTCGCAGTGGTGTTATGAGTACAAAAGATTACTCGCACTGAAAGAAATTGACCGAATAAAAACTGTTTACAAAAGTTGATATTTTTATACAATATACTAGAATACAAGTGTTTAAGAAGGTGAGTTTTGTGATAACTAAGTTTCGTTCGCTTTAGATGAACACTATTCATATTGTTACTAGCGGGCGAACGCCGCGTAGGCATGCGGAAGGAGAGCGATTGGTGACGGTTGACAAAGAGCTTGACACCAGCAGAGTTGATTTGGCGAAAGGAATAATCCGGCAGCCGCTGGACCGTTCACAATGCTCCGCGTGTTTCCGCGCTCTCTCTCGCTCGGCTATCTTAGGAAAGGGTTTCCGCAATCGGGCAGTTTCCTCTCGGAAGAGAAACGACTCATTGTAATCAGCTGATTAATTTTCTCACTTGTTATTAGTGAGTTGTGTTAAAGTTTGCTGATAACGTGGTATTACTGAGCTCACTGTAATTTACTGTTTGCTGTGCTATACGGTATCTGTTTTCCAATCTGTGTTTATTTGCGTAATGCTTGTATTTACGCTGTTAGTGATTGTTGACTGCTGGATTGTTTTTATATGAAGTTTTACTTTGTCAAGCCATCCTATAAATAGCTGTAAATTTTGTTTGTGCTGTCCTCAAGTAAAGTCCATTCTATTCGAACCTGCTTCGCTAAAAACGTAACAATATAGTTTCTAAATGCGACATTAATCTAATTAATATTGCTGCTTATATATATATTAATCAGACAAGCTAACAAAATGGGTTTCCGTTTTTCAGTTTGAGCAAAAAAAATGTGGTGAATACAATTTGCGAGACATTAAACTTTGCTTTCAATAGATGTTCTAATTGCATATTAAGAATGGAAAAAAGTTAACTAATATGAAAAATGTGATGTATGCACTTATAATTGTATATATCGTACATACTTGTAAAACTTCTTGTCGAGTGGGAGACAAATTCATGGTGTTTCATCATGATAAAAAATACCGATTCGCAATTCCTGCTGGTATGAAATTACCAGTCAAGGCATATTCCTTAGGCACTTCATAAACCAGTCTTTTCCCCAAATCTCGTTCTTTTCCGCGGATGAAAAATTGGCTTAAGTGGGACGATTTTCAAGTTCTAAAAAAGTGCAATGAAAGGGTTATAAGGAGGCTTGCAATTCTAATTCAATACTTTGTATGAAAAATGGCAATGTATAATTTCTTATGAGCATTTTCACGGGATTGTTTGTGTCTGAGGGATAAGCGGATCCAATCACCACTTATTCCTTCGCAAATCAAAATAAAATCCAAAACTTTTGGAAGGTGGTATATTCAGTAATGTATACCGTACTCAAATGAATAATAAACAAAAAGAGAGCACTTTATGTATAAGTACTTTTTGAGGGGTAGGAGGGATAACTTCTCATTGTTTTATACCTCAAAAACACAGCCACCGTGAAAATATGATTTAAGAAATCATCAAGAAAAACAAGGGGGTTGATTCCGGTGATTCAGAGGGCCGCGTTTGCATGGTGGTAAGGTTTCGGCTTGTGACCGTAGTGTTTCATTTTCGGCACCCGATTTCACATAACATAACGCCATCCTGTGCCCCTGGTGCCTATAACGCTAAGTTATCTAACCAGTTAGATGAGCACAAGATGGGAGAGAGAGAAGGGGGGGGGAAGAAAAAAATTGTTAAAGGAAAAAGAGAGGCGATAACCCATTCATGGATTTCGAGAGAATGCCATCGGTGTCAAATCTTACACGAATGTGTTCAATTTTTTTCTGAAGTTATAACTGGATGGAGGGGATAAGAATACTGAAACCAATGGTGATTATGGGTTGAACTTACAGGGCAATTAGATTACCAACTGAAAAAGGGGTGAAATTGATAAATTAATTTGTGAACATAAGTATGGCAAATAAACAATCACTATTAAGTCAGAAATACGTAGCGTCCATCCGGGCCCTGGGGTCTTGATTTCCATCATGAGATCTGTACTTTTGAGGAACTTTTTAATTTATAATTTTGGTTTATTTTCACAAGGGGAATTCTTGTCTCCACCATTGTAGGTCTTGAAGAGGTCTTGGAATTTATGAATATGGTTTACTATGGAGTGGATTTTGCCGCTCGAAAGGATATTTGATTACCCGATTTCACAGAAGAACCGTCCTGTAATGGGGTCTGTTGCTCGTTAAATCCGCCAGAGCCAAACGCCCTCCCTCTGAGGAGAGGTGCCATCTCAGGAGTCGTCATCTGACGGCAGATCAAAATTACGTGGACCGTCCCAAAATATCCCAACGGGATGTTAATAGAACTATAACTAAACTCAAGTGATTCAGACTATTCTACTCAAAAGTATTTAAAATTCAGTATTATCAAAAATATTGTTACAAGCGGAAGAGCGCCGTGAAAGCGAGCCAAAATTGACGGTGTTTGACAAGGAGCTTCACACCAGCCGGGTTGGTTTGGCGAAAGGAATAGTCTGGTAGCATCTGGACCGTTCGAAAATTCCGCGTGCTTTTAAGCGTTCGCTCGGCTATATAAGGGATGGTTTGCCGTTGTTTTCCACAGTTGAGTTTCCTCTAGGAAGAGAAGCCTCTCGCTGGACTAGCGGATTACTTTTCTCGCTTGTTATTAGCGAGCTGTGTTTACGTTTGTTAACGTTGTATTACTGAGCTCGCTGTGATTTACTGTCTACTGTGTCATACAATAGAAGTTTTGCAGTCTGTGCTCATTGTGCATAAGGCTTGTATTTACGCTGTGAGTGTTGACTGCTGGATTGTTTTTATCTTAAGTTTTACTTTATCGAGTCATCCTGTAAATACTTGTAAATAGCTGTAAATACATTTGTTTGTGTTGTCCTCAAGTAAAGTCCATTCAATCCGAGCCCGCTACGCTAAAAACGTAACAATATATTCAATTAATCTTCATTTCAAATCTTTTCAATACAAAATATCCTTTGGATGATTTCCCCTTATCGGAATTAATAGAAGGAACAAAATTTGGAAGGAATCAAATTCCTATATATATATATATATTGTATATATATATATATATATATATATATATATATATATATATATATATATATATATATATATATACTGAGGAATGTATAGTTGAGATTTGAAACCTTTTTTAAAATTTAGACGTCATTCAGCTCAAATGTTGGAAATGTCTTATGGAAGAATAAGAAGGAAAAAAATTGTGGAAAGAATGCTACTGATTTTTTACCCTTTTTATAAACGTCATTTTTTACAAATGGCTCCTTCTTTGTCTTTAAAAAATAGAAACTTCTCACGCAATAATTTCGAAGGATGAAATTTATGCAAAAGGAACGTTTAGTTTCTGCTATATTTTTCAGCAAAAGAAATGGATGCATTTTTATTTTGTGCGTGAAAAATATTTGCCGCGTTCAAAATAGGAACTTGCTACTAAATATTTTCCCATGTATATGTGCGAGCATTTAATAAATCGCTCCTGTTCTTTCGCCCAGCAAATCTTGGAAACATTCCAAAATAGAGAACGAATTTTGACAAAAGAATTCGTTTTTCTTCTGAGCATCTGGGATAAAATACTCCGAGATAAGTTATCGATTCAAATCTTTTTTTCAAAAAACGCATTTTTTTTTTTTTTTTTGCTAAATTAATTTGTAATTGAAAAAATAAATATTTATTTCGCTGAATGTGTCTTCTAATTAAATAAAAACGAATTTACAAATGTGTTGCTAAGCGCAAAACTCGAGAACGGCTTGACCAATTCGACTAATTTTTTAAAAAATATTTTCGCTAGGATGTAATAGTTCTTACAGAGATAAAAGCCGGGAAAATTACGATGAAAAATAGTAAAAACGACAATTTTCTTACTTTCCCGACGAAAATCTTCATTTCCCCAACTCCAAATGAGTAAGACTTCAGTTTTTTTCCCCCACGCTGAGGTTAGGCTTAACATGTTTTTGACTGATTATTTCAGACGATTCTGTTTATTTTCTTAGTGTGTGTGATGCATTTAAAATGAATCATTGTTAATTAATCGATTTTTCGAATTCACTTTGAAGTACCTTTGAATTGAAATAAAACAGAATAAAGGAAATTCAAAATTTTCTAATCTGTATTGTGTTATCCCAACTGGCGTAGAAAATTCATGCATTTGTGCGTTGCCCCAATTGGCGGTGAAAATTCGTGCATGTTTAGTGTGTTGTAATTGACAACTGTCTTTTCATTTTAATTTAAAATTTAAAAAGTTTGTCTAATACTGTTGTAGCTATCTCGATCGATAAATAAAATAGACTTGACCCGAATTTAAAGAAATACAATTGCTTTTCAGTTTTGCTTTATTTCAGGTACGCACTGTAAATTGTTTTTAGATTAGCTGTGTGCCTTTTCATGCGTACGAAGTCGCGAGTAAAGGCTAGTTTTCAATAAAAGTGAAAAAAAAAATTGTGTCTTAATGAATAATATAGCCACTCGATCATTATTGAAGAGTTGTAGAATATTTCGATTTTTGCTTATTTTGTACAAAAATAAGACTTCTGCTTTTGCATGATTTAACCGGAGATCACAGGCAATGAATAAAATGATTCTTGACTAGAGTTCTTTGTAGGGTCTTGACTGTCTTCACAGTTTCTTTCGGTTCCATTTTCTGCTTGTCAGTTTTATCGATATTATTTTAATTAAACTTGCGTATTTATTTTATATAAAAAAAGCTCATTTTCATGGCTTATTCGCTTTTAATTCGATGATAATTGAGATTTTCTGCGTAGTTAAATAAAAGGTAAATACTTCCACCTACTTTCTTTTGCGAAATCGCTTTCTGGTGCATGCTCAAAAGTATGGTTTTCATATCTGATAATAGATAGTGTAAACATGAATTTAGCAGTAATTAATCAAACCATTGTGTGAGTCGATATATTGCCGATAGGTATTCGACGAAGGACGGATGACAAAAGTTGGGTGGTGTGGGGACAGCAAACATATAAGATTTCTCGGTCAGAGAGGACACTCCGAAACTCATTGTGGTTAAAGCGGAGACATTTTTTTCAAAATCTTAGAACAGTTGAAGGGTACAGATAAATTCACCAATATAATTAAAAACTGTATTTTAAATGGAAAATCTCTTTCACGTGGGATAACGGTTTTTTAAACCAAAGTTTTCTGTTTTTGCACTCGATTATCGAATTATAGGGATAAATATTTTTTTTTAAATCATGTTTAATTATTTAGATTAAGATATTGTAATGTGAATAAATTTTAAACATGGCGAAATGTAATGAAAATAAAAATTTTCAGAGAAATATTTAAAAATTACTTGTAACAGTATAATATAGATTATGAACAAATTTCAGAAATACATTTTCTTTGCAACGAGGTATCTTTTCTTTTAAGCATGCCCAACTCATTCCTAATTTATTTTTTCGAGGTAAACGCTGTGGCTAATCATCTACAACTAAACATTCTTTCCCTCTTTTGATATAGAGAGTAACTTTGTTGAAATGGCTATAGGTTCCATCAAGGATTTTTTCGACAATATAAAACGACATACACATTTCATGAAGATCAAACATTACTGAGAAAATGAAAGGCCTTCTCTTTCAAAATATCGGTTTATCTCTGCAACGTTCAAAGCTCTAAACTACACAATAGATGACATACGACTGATTACGGAAACAACACAAGGTGCAAGAATGTCCTGTAATGACTTGGTCCTGTTCGATCAAATAAACGGGTAGCGTTTAAATACAATTTTTTTTATTTACAGCTTATATACAATAAAAAAACAACTCGTCCTCATCTAGGTTAATGTGTTTGAAAATAGTTACATATGGGTTAATATTTCCACGACTAATACAAGAAAAACTAACAGACTGTTAGCGCATCCGGCTACTGCAGGTAAGAGATCTACGGATATCTGCGGTAGATCTTTCAATCCGAAGCTTCTCTCAAAAGAAAATCTCCTGTAGACCTCGAGATGTTTCTCCGACTGCCCAGCCCATCAGCTCATCCTAATAGTGGGAAAGTGTGACCGGGGCACCCCCTTGCGAAGCAAGGCTATCCCCATTATCCTGGTACGAAGAGTCCATGGCGGTGGAAATGCCCTTGTCTGTGTGGGGATGGGGGAGCAAGAGGTGTTGTCCAATAGTAGTCTATTCTTCCAGCAAGGGGTGGAGTCAGCGGTGATGATTGCAAGGATCTATGCAAAATCCTCGAGAGCAGCTTGTTAACAAATTTTTGAGTTTTACTACAGTTTTCTGGAAGCGAATCAGAGAACGTCTATTGGGTGGTGGGTGGTCGAGACATGAGAATTGATAGCAGGAGGATTAAGTCTACTTTTAGTCAATTATTAATACATTGGGGAGGGGGGGTCTTTTAATTTTAATATTGGGGTGTACTTGTTAATTTGGGCTATTGCTTCATTTTCATGATTATCCATATTATTAAAGTTTGTGGAGAGTTTTTTAATGTGATCTTTAAAAGAGCTATATTGTATTGCCTTACAAATATCCGTTCTCATGAATCGCCTAGCATTACAGATTCGTCTAACTACTTGGTTATATTGTTATTGGATGAGATTTAAATTATATTTGACGGCATGACACCAAACTTGGCACACATAAGTTAGTACTGGACGCCATCAGCTCATCCTTTCAAAATCTTCCAGTATATCCTCGGTCAAATTTCGCCTCTCATTTTCGCATCGGGGCGCTGGAAATGCCTATCACCCAATAATTCTTCAGAGGTAACCCCAGTGGTCAGCAGTTGACCGTGGGAATATTTGCTAATCATCCACCCTCGTAGCTAACCCTCCACAATAAGGAAATATTTACAGCTGGAGGTTTAGACACGATTTCTTTCTTCAAAGGACTAAAACGCATGTGTAGCTCGTTATCTGGACTCAAGTCCAGATGGTCCCATTAAGGGGGAGGATCCCCCGTTTGGTTCAATCACAAAGGAAAAGAGTCACAAGGGAAAGAATTGTCCCACAGCTGGCCCGATGTAATAATGGTCAGACCTGCGGGTCTTAGAAAGGGAGAGAAGTTTTACAACTTTTTTACAGTCCTCTCTGTCCACGTAGCCGAAAATTGAACCCTTCCCTTTTTAAATCCACGATATTCATGGTAAATTTGACTTTATTTATAATATTGATTTTGATGCACATGCTTGAAGAGATGTCTTATTCAGCATGTGTTATCTAAATAAGTAAATATATAATAATTTAAATTTCGTAGAATAAGGCATGAAAGTGGACCCTAACAGAATGAAATTCAGTTTAATTTCAGTTTTATCGTCATCATGGTACAATTTTGATAAATAAAACTGATTTCTAGCCGTTGATTTTTTAATTTCTGTTCGTCATTTTTGTCTGTTTTCTGTTCTGAACTTGTTTCATTTGCATGGAGATTTTTCCATTCTTCAGATGAGTTTGAATATAACTGACTGATTTCCCTTGAAAAGAGGACAAATATTTGCATCAAGCTCGAAATTTAGCCGAAATTTTATGTCATTCCATGAAACAAGATTACCTAAAAACTGTCTCATAAATTCAATCCGCTAATGTCGGTGCTTAATCTCGTAATTCAAGATCAAACTGGAAGATAAAGTAGGATGCTATAATTTGGTTTTTGGTTTGGTGACTGTGAAGCCTTTGATCTAGAAGATAGATTTGTTTGGTTTTTGACATAATATTTTCTGTTTATTTCTGTTATTAGTTGAATAAAATCACTTAGAATCAATTATGATTATAAAAATGGGTATACAACTCTGTTTTTAATGTAGAAAATTTATTTAATAAAATCATAATATGCTCCCTTTTTGGCGACTTAAATAATTTTGAATTCATCACAATAGGCGATTTTATTGAACTTGATTACTTATAATGAAAGAAATCAACAAAAATCTTTAAATTAACTCTGCCATGCTACTCTTATCTCAAATTTAACCTTCTGCCATATTTAATTGCTATATCAGCAGTTCTCGGATTGCATCAACTAGGTAAGTGGTTTCGAAATATATTTTTAGGTTAAAAAGAGGCCGAGAAAATATTTTCGAGGAAATCGAAAACAGATCGATGGAGAAACTTGAGCCATTCTGAAGCTGTTTTCCGCGAAGAGCGAAATTACTTCATCAGTGGTTCATTATTATCGGTAGGATGCTCAAAATGAGATACGTAAATAACTTTGGCAGTATATGCTTCTCAAATTCATTAGTAGTAAGCAAAAATAATTTGCAGATACAAATCGCTTTTTAGATTATTTATAGTGTTTCATGAGAAACGTTATTTTAATCATTAATTCTTCAGAAAGTTATATTTTTTCAGATATCGGGGCTCTTAGTGCATTGAAGTTATTTTTTAGGCAAATCTTTTTGAATTCAATGAATGTGAAGTCCGTCATATATCAAATGTAGTTATATTTGTCATCCAAATATATAACTTAATGGTGTACAGACATACTCTCTATGAATCTATTAAACATGTTTCACTTTAATATATCGCCTTATATTTAACGTATAAATATAGCATACATAATATAACGCTTCGAATAAATTGTCGCGTAAAAGCTGAATAATTTATATCTATACTACTATTATAAATGTGAAAGTTTGGATGGATGGATGGATGATGGGGTTCAATCACGCCAGAACGGCTGAAGGAAATTGGATAAAATTTAGCACACAGATAGATTATAGTCTACAGAAGAACATGGGCTAATTTTTATTTCGATTAATTGAGTGGTTAATTTTTTATTAATTAAAAACTAATTTTTCCGCCCAAAAATAAATAAAAAAAATCTGAAAACAACTACCTGAGCTTTTTGAATCGTTTTTTATTTTTCTATTTCCTGTGTTCTTTTAATATCTTGCTATTCTAAAGGAATGTTTATAAAAAAAATTTCTTATGCTGTTCTTGTGTTAATATAATTCGTTATTTCCTATTCATTTCTCTTGATTTTTTTCTTGCTGTACTTATTTTTTTTTTGCCTATTTTCATCATTTTCGATTAAATTTTTAGTGCATTCCATATTACTGCATTTATTGACATTTTTTTCTATTTTCCAGTAATTTACTGCAACGGGCATCGAAACCTTGTTTAGAATAAAATAAAAATTCAATTTTAAATTTTAAGAAAATTAAACCTTTAAAAATTCTCTTTGAAACAGCTGGAATACCTCCTGAAAACTTATTCACATATAATCTTATAAAAGTGTTCATCCCCCCACCACCACCACTACCCAGGGCCTGACTTAACCTAGTTGGGGCCGGGCCAATAACTTCTTTGCCCCCCCCCCCCTTGCTTCACTACTTTAATTATGAAGAACATTAATTAAAAAAAGAAACGTAAAATAAAATTTTATTCGATTTGGGGGCCCCTACGTATGTGGGGCCCTAGAGCAACTACCCCGTATGCCCCTGCCTTAGTCAAGCCCTGCCACTACCCTTCCTCTTCGCATAAAATTGTGAACCTTGGACAAGGCCATGACTGCCGTGCATGCTTAGATTTTTATATTCAAATTTCCGTACATAAACACTTTGTGCTGGTAATACAAAGAAAGTCGTGTGTGTATTTTGAATCCCCTTTATTCAATAAGTTAAAACTAAAATTTGATTCAGAATTATTATTTTAGTAAGAGCGAATCCCACTTTTAATTTATCTTTGTATTTTTAAGTTATTGCAATTCCATGTATGAAAATATACAACTCTATTGAATTTAATTCAAAATTTGAAGGAAAAAATAATAAAACTTACAGATTACATGCCGAAACTGCGTATCAAATTGTATTTATCCAAGTCGTTAAGTTATCTTTATAAAAAAAAATTTGAGCCATCGCTTTTTAATGCATGTGAAAGTATGAATGATCAATACTTTAGCAGATTTGACTCAAACTTCAATAAATCTGGTTTTTAAAGGCTTAAACTGCATTCAATTTCTTGCATCTGGTAATGCATCTAAGTAAATGAGTTTCGGAATTGTCATATTTATGAGGATGCGAAAAAAAATTGATCAATTTATTTGCAGATTTGACTCAAAATTTGATAAAATTCTATGCTTTAGTTACTTAATCTGTTTTTCTTTTCTTTCCTTTTTCATTTGGCACTTCGTTTTTAACTATTACCATATTCTTGGCCATAAAAAGAATTTTTTTCAATGAATTGCATTCAAAATTACATAATACATAGTTAATATAAAATCAACATGGTGAATTTCAAGTGTTTAACTCGAAAGAATTTTATGTTCACACAACACCGCTTCATGCTCCTGCAACTATAACCAACTGGTTATTTAAAAAGTGCAATGAGTATGAAGTGGAAGATATAATGAAAGTGACTGTTGTTAGACGTCACACATTCATTGGTTAGAGTTTAATAATAATAGGGGAATTTAGTTAAAGAAAGCTGGAGACAGTGAGCTGTTTGAAATTTAAATGGAAAGGGACTTTGTCTAATTAAGCTAACTATTGGCGATGAACTGAAGACTTATGCTAGTTCACAAAAACCAACTTATAGTTTGTTTGAGATTACAAATTTCTAAAAAATATTGTAAAAATACAAGAGGAAAATTTGGGATGAGGACAGAAACAATAATAAAAAAGAAAAACACAAAAAATAAAAAAATGGTGTGTACAAACACAAAAATAACAGAAAAAAAAAGGTTATGTTCTCAGACGGGCAGACACACAAAATTCCAAAAATGCGTTTTTGGGCTTGGACCTTAAATGCGAGATTCTCAAAAATCTCAATTTCAAATTTTTTAACCGTTATATATCTTTTCTAAGAAGGGATTCGCATTCGTCTAAATAATGAACCAGATTCTTGATTTTGACTAAAGTGTTTTCTTTACCGAAAGAATTAAATACAAATTTAGTGATGGTTTAGGCACTATTAAAATGCCTAAACTATTACCATGTTTGCCTAAGTACAACAGAACATTGCTAGTGGCCATTATGGTCAATGAAATACTTGTATGAACAATGATTTTTACTTACGAAAGGGAAATGAGTTTCCCCTAAGTTCCACACTTACTAAAATTCATTTTATTCCTCTGAATCTTCATGGCAATTATTCTGAAAAGTAACCATATTTATACATAACTTTAGATAAACCTATTTTGTTCTCTATTCTTATTTTCGAATTCATTTCGGAAGAGATGTCCAATCCTCGCATTCGCTTGCAGACTTTCAGGACACTCTTCATTCATTCATTCCTTCTTTCCCTAGTGGTGATAATGCCACCGAGGTTAAAGTATTCCAGATTTTGGCCAACCGACAGAATATCAGTCGACCGATGAAAATTGGATAACCATAAAGCCTTGAGTCAACACAGCTGTTTTTAATAGCCCCTTTTTTCCGGCGGCAATCGATAAGCCCTCTTCAAGAATATGCTTTCGTTTTTTGTATTTTTCTTGTACGGATTATAACAATACCTCTTAACAAAGCTTGGGTGGCACTAGTTGGGGAGGTACTGTTCGATTCAGCATCCTGACTTGACCATTTTTCGACACTTCTATTTCATCCAGGGATGATCCGCGGAGGGATGTGCGTCTTTTCGAAATTAACTTCCCTGGTAAATATAAGCATCTCCTCCTTTCCCCTATTTCGTCGAATTAAACCCATCCTGAAGCATGCACAAAAGCACAGAGGGTTTCAGAATCCCCTGGCAAACAATAATTCCCCCCACATGTCAACGGAGATGGTTTCCCTATTCATGTCATCAATATCTAGAACCGTTTTAAAGATTAGTTTCTCCTGTCCTTTACGGACACCGTTTTACACCTGTTATACGGAAAAGGGTTCTTTGAAGTAATCAGATCGTGTGACTTTTGTGTTCGGGAAAAATGCTTAAAAATCTTAAAATATCTCTTGGCAATCAATTATAAAATTGGGAACTTGCGTATTAGACCTTCCAACTTTATCGCCAAATTTGAAGTCATCGCCAATGAGTCGCTAAACAGCCAATTATGACAATCCGGCAATGGTGTAATGCGTTGATCTTTTTCTGTGCGAATTGTAGTCCAAAAGTTCTAACTCTTTTCATTATTTCATCAAATCGGATCTCTTGAAAAATTAAAGGAAAATTTTGTTTGATCTTTGTGTATTTTACGAGAAGTATAAAAAGAGTAAAGTAATAGTAAAGCGAAACTTTAAAAGATATTTACGTTTTAAATAACTCTATTAAGTCACGGAGCTGATTTTCAATAGATTCATGTACAAGTAAACTTAATGCAAGATAGTTAAAATAGCACCACTTTTAACCCTTTCGCTACGGCTGCCCCGTCCGCCGAAGTACCGTCACTGAACGGAACCTCGCGCCGGAAAAATGCACAGTGCGCGTGGTTTCTTTATATATGTTGTTCTAATTGTTAAATAGGAACTGTGCTGAATAAATCAATCATTGCTCTGATGTAATAAGTATATTTACATTTTTAATATGGTAGGACTTATAAAATTATTCAAATACAAAATTATAGATAACATAGGTATTTATATAATTACAAAGCTTAACGATGAAATGATTAATATAATTAATAGCGACATGAAAATTATTGAAATATAAAGTGTAAATCTAATACGTACAAAATATGTAATAAAATATGTAAAAACTAGTAATATAGTTGTTACCATCGACTCCAGATGGCACTTGTACAGATATTTTTGATGCCGCATGTATGCGGCGGTCGTACCCAGAAGTCGTTGCGTGGATGCCGCGTATATGCGGCACTCGTATCTAATAGTCGTTGCGTGGATGCCGCATATATGCGGCACTCGGGACGAAAGGGTTAACATCTGACACTTTTACGGTATCGTGGACATAAGTTAGATCTAAACGACTAAAATTAAATATTCTCGGTGGTAGACAAAGGAGTCTAATTTATAATATGCCTGAATCGAAACAAATAAAGGTTTTATTAAATTTTGATTTCTTTTTTTAACTCGTTTATTTAATATAAGTTCAAATGAAAAACAAATTTTATTATTAGATTTTTAAACAAATATTTTAAAAAAATTTAGTCAATTAATACTTAGGGCAACAAATAAACTTTATTTTATTTACTTTTTTATTAAATAATGACAATTAATATAAATTTAACAAAACGTTATTGATTTTTTCAAGAATTGTACTCGCATTCTTCACATTCATGTGAAAAAAATACCGAAATCCTTGCATTTTACCGATTGCCTTACGTTTCTGTTGATTTCAATTTTCATTACAAAATGCTAAAACTCCATTTAAAGTATAAAACTTAAATTTACTTAATAAAAAATATTTGAAAAGCTGTATTAATATAATAGTGGTTTTGCGACATGATTTGATTTTATGGTTTGAATGTTTTACTAATCTGTAGGGCTTTGTAAAAATCAAAATTGAAAAATTAAACATCAAAATGGTGCACCGTCTTGAATAGTGAGGGAGAGGCACCATCTTTGCGCAGTCTTAAGTGTGTCCATTAAATTAAATGGATCAATTCTTTGATTCCTTTATCAATAAATATGCATTAATCTATTTAAGTTAAAAAATGGGCACATGAATTAAAGTTTGTTTTGAAAATTTCCAAACACTTTATAAATAAGTTCATTGATTTTGTATATAAGTATATATATATATTTTATATCTACATTTTATGTATCTATGATTTAAAATAGGTAAGTCAGTCACTCTCTTAGACTTAACACATTAAGGACTTCTCACGAGTTTTCTCGTGTTCACGTCCCATCTGTTACGAGGATTTTAAAATGTACAAGCTTGTCCCAAAACATGCTGTCCAGTCGTATGTCTTAGATTTCTTTTCGATCCTTAATGTGTTAAAATCTAAGAATTCTTTAATCAACTTCTCATTTGGAGTTGGCAATCGTAATAAGCCTATATTGATTTGAACTGTAGTCATATTTACTTAATCGCTAATTCAATAATATTCCAAGAATTAAATTTAAGGAATAATACTACTCTTATTAGCTCTTCGCTGTATCATTTCTGATAGATGAATCCTGGTCAATCGGAAAAAGACGACTCTCCTGTCAATCAATAATACGCGGGAATATATGGAATTCAAAATCGAAATATGGATAGATGGTTTCCATGATACAGCTTTTGTAGATATCGAAACTAATTCGATTCATTCTTATATTCGATATAGAAAACGAACTTATTAATGAAATGAGACGTCGTGAAATGTCAGAAAGAATGTAGTAATACGACATTTAAAAGTATTGCAATGACTGTAGTATTGTAAAGAATGCAATGCATTAAAAGTATTGTAAAGAATGCATTGAATGAATTGTAATGAATGTAGTATTGTAAAGAATGTAATGCATTAAAAGTATTGTAAACAATTCAAGAATAAATTATTTGATAAGGAGTTTCTCTACAGCTTAATGTTTCGCAATTGCTAATAAGAGTGTATGAATGATTACCCCCCCCCCCTAAAAATAAATGTATGCGGCTTGGAGGATTCCACCTAAACGTGACGGGTATCCCGCTGAGTGTCCTGGACTCTCCCTGCTCAACACTTGCTCTAGACTAGCCCAGACTGCTTTGTCTAGACTAAGGACTGAAAGTTTGACCTTCAGCGGGGAAAGTAAAAGTTATGCATATTGCCATTGTTCGACTATCGCTTCCCCTTCTCACATCATCGATTGTATTGGTGCTTCCGCGAGATTACTGGTGGACGAGAATGGGAGCGTTTTCTCTCTTTTGGGGCGACATGGTCTCTTGGACTTGGTTTAGATGTCTAGGCCAAGGAAATTAGCATCAGCAAGATTCAATGTCACAAAAAGCTACAAAGACATTATCCAAACCTGTACCTTTTATACCGTCCATTATTCCCTGATTGTGACTCGTGAAATCATGTATGGTCAAATTATTTTTGTGAATAGGAATCATGAAAATACGGAACGTTATTAGTTAGCATCTTATTATAGGAAGTTGATTTTTCTTCGTGGAATAAAAAAAAGCATCGTAATCCAGTATGAGATTTTGGCGAACTTTTTGGTCTCTTTTTTGGGGTCCTAAAGAAATTTAAATAACTTTAAGCGTATGTGATTACTATTGCTAAAATGAAACGAGAAAAAAAAATTGCTCGTTCGTGATGCTGCCATCCAATTTTTATTCTTGTGTCATATTATAGATTAAATCTTAATTTTAAAAGATTATTTCAAAATATATGCCCGATGGCCATCTTGATATTACAAAGCCTTTCCTGGTGTACGCCACACAACAGAAAAGCTGGGAATTGGACATGCTAAGATTGGTAAAGATGTTGAAACAAGACATTTTTAGCTCCCATTCCAGCTGGGAATTTTAGAATGGAACCTCCTGCCCCTCCCTATCAATCAATCAAGAAGGGAACAGAATGCTGTGCTGTACCTTTTTCGAAAGAAAGCATTATAAAAGGAATGCTTCAAAGATAAATAGCAGCAATGGCAAGGTGTGTCGTGACCAAACGAAGGCATTCAATTCCGCTAACTCATGGCGCCAATAGCGTTCGTGTAGTCTTGAAATCCTTTTGTTATGAGCCTTACCGATCCCGGATTAAAATTTATTTAACGAACTCGAGTAGAAAAATCCTCTTAAGTATTCCATTTTAAAGCTCTCTTCTGTTACTCGTGTTGACCTGAACACCAATCACTTGCTTCCATCGTGGCTCAAAATCATGTAGAAAACTCATTGACTTTTTAATTTCTTTTTATTCCAGCAGAGCGGCACAATAACCAGAAGAAGACAAAAGGCATAAATAGGGACGAAAAAAATATCTCTGGTCTTATATACTATGATATTCTCATAAATCACACACTTGAAAATTTGGAAGAGGAATTCTTAGACATATTAACTTTATACTGATCTCTAGACCAGGAAAACCCAGGATTCATTTTGAAGAATGTAGTTATATAAGCGATTTATTACCCAGCCTCTGGGCTCGTGGAGTTATTAATGACGCATTATTTTATAATACTTCATTTGATTTATTAAATAGAAACAGGGGAATTGATCAGGAAATAATAGAACATTTTAGAATTAAGTTACTATGAACTAAATGAAGACAAAACCATGGAAATTCATTACAATTGAGAGTTTAAAATAGTGTTTGTATTTTAACTTTTCTGAATTAGTCCTTTCTCATTTTCTAAGTGAATTCTTCAATGAAAAGTAGTAGCTTATATGAATTACTGGTCAGACAAAAATATAAGATTTAGCTTGGAGAAAGGCGAAATAAAGTATATACGATTTTAACCGCTTAACTCTTTTGCCCATATGCCATACGTGCATTAATTTATCGAATTTTGATACTAGTTGTGAGAAGAAATAAACCATAACAATTGTAATTCAATATTAAAATTAATTCGAATCCATAGGTAAGTTAAGTATTCAATAATTTTCCATTTGAATCAAAATAAGAAAATATTCCCAAAATATAAGACGTCATCTTATTAGATAGTAAAAAAAAGCAGTTCAGGTTAAAAGGTTGATTAATAATGTTATGCCTGTATTTTTTGATATTGAGTGAAATGCCTTCATCACTAAGTTAACAAACACTGTAATGTTAAATTTAGTGAAAAGACTTTAAAATTTGGAATGAGGCAATGAATTTGATACTAAATGACATGGCAATTAAAAACAGTATATTTTAATTATCTTTCGGAAAGTATCGTAGGACATCTAATATTTACCATGGGTTGAATTTATTTCATCATTATTTTTTTATAGTAAGAAATTCGTTGATTATAAAATCATACATAATCAAATTGAGAAAAAAGGACATAGAACATCTTAATTACCACATGAGTTAATGGATTCATTCAGCACTTTCCTCCATGACAAAGATAATTTTAAAGCAGTTTATGGAAATTCAGCATTCTTTACGCTTCATTTTTATTTTATTGGAGTCTGTCCAAAATTGCCTAAAAAAGATTTAATAACATTTCATTACCATAAATACTGAGTACTAGTCTTTGAAATCTGACTTGCTGAAAATGATTTTAGAAGTTGCAGATATAATTTGGTTTTAGTATTTTTAGATTGACAATCTTTTTCTAGAACATTGGATAAAATTTATTTTCTCTATGATAGAAAAATTAGTGGGGCGTATATTTGAAACTTTTCGGGTATATATATGTTAGCAGAATCCATTAATGTATGCAATTAAGTATCTATTTATTGACAAGAAGCGAACTATTACGTATAAGCCTATGTCTTGGTTATTAAAATGTTACAAATTACTTGGAAGATATATGAAATCTAAAGCTCCAGAATGAACAGTTTACAAATCCGAAAGAAGTTTAGCTCCACCGATTGAAGGCTTCGAATCAGGGTCTGACTTTTCCTAGTTGGTGTCCAGGGCAAAAGCGTTATTGCGGCTCTCTCTGCTTCACTACTTCTATTTGATTTTGGCCACCCCACCCCTACTTATGTGGCCCCTATGCTCCTACTTTAATCAGACCCTGCTTTGAATTCTCATCGTTCTTGTCTCACAACAAGAGACATGAGAGAGAGCTGCTACTATTGCCAACCCCGTTACTTTTACGGATTTGGTCATAAATCTTCCCAATGACCCATTGTATGACCACCCCTGCCTGTGGAAGCGGAACCCTCGAGAGAAGGGTGGAAGTCGGATGTGATCTCCCCGCAAATTGTTGGTAAAATAAATAGACATCAAAGTATCCCAAAGAAACCACAAGAAAGAATCAAGGGAGCGCAGTACCACGTATTCGGCTTTGCAAAAGCCAGACATTTGAAGCCTAGTTCCAACAACCTGTAGATCTTCAAGCTGCAGTTACACGACCTGTGAATCTTCAGACGAACCACGCGTTCCCCCTTTTTACCCCTCTTGCGGTTTCTCGGGGTACTTTGACGTCTGTGGACGCCTCCAAAGTTTTCCCGAAAATTGTCGGTAAAGTGTCCAGGCATCAAAGGACCCCAAGAAACCACAAGAGGGGTAAAAATAGGGAACGCGTGGCTCGTCGGAGATTTGACGCGTCGTGTAACTGCCCCTTAGACTGCCATCGGCTGGTAAGTCCCTTCAGAGATAAGCCTGAAAAACTCAAAAGAAAATAACGGTCTTTTACGGTATATAAACTCGATAGTGTGAATCTTTGTGCTATTACCTCAGTGCAGGGTACATCCATTTCAAGGCTTAACTCTTCCAAGAAGGGGATAGCCTCTGTAAAAAGGCTGGAGCTCCATAAACGTCAGTTTTCTTTGTACTATTACTTGTGCTAATCTTAAGAAAAAAATCAAAGTAAATATTTGAACTCGTCGTGAATATTCAATTTTTTCAGCGTAGTATCATTGTTTTTGTCAGCTTTAATTTTGTAAGGACTGTAAAACTTGTTCCTAGTTTTTAGATTTCTCCCTCACCGTGTCCTTTGAACGGCATCAAAGTCGTGCAGCACGTAGATTTGGTTTTTTCTAATCATTTTAACTGTTTTGTTTCCTCTTTGAAGCATATGAATGCTTCTTTTAGTAGCATTTTTCATGATCACATCCATCATCTTAAACCCATATGGTATTTACGTTTCCAAAATCTATTGCATCCTGCACCTGTTCTATCATCCGGGTATACTTAATACTTTTCGAAGTTGTGCTGTTCATTACTTAGTTTCATCATTAAACCATGTATTGTTTACCCCGAGAGTGTGGCGGTTGGAGCTCGTTAAATCAGTCGTGATCGTGAAGTCCTCCATGTCGAAAATAATACCACTGGGGATATTAAGCTAGAGTTGATCGTTCTCTGTTCCAGATCTAAATTACAATCCGAGATGAATGATTGAATAGGTATGAATGAAGTCCCCCCCTTAAAAAGGACTGTGCCATGCGTGTAGCTAAGTCGTACTCTTGGCCCTAGATGGCGCTACTTGCAGAACAAAGAGATGCATATCTTTAGGCTAAAAATACGCTGATCGTATCAGCGGGGCTTGTCCATGGCAAGTGCCATCAGTAACAACATCATGTATTGTTTGCCAATGGATTCTAAAAGCCTTCACTTTTTTGCGCATACGTTAGATCGACAGAATAGGAACGAGAGGAAAGAAAAAATGTTTAACAATAAATTCCGGAAGCATGCATCTATTTTCGCGTCTCACCCCTTAATGAGATAGAATCATCAAAAAGTGGTCGTTGCAGAACAATGAAACGAAAGGTAGTTGAGACTTACACAAAACAGGAATTAAATTTAATCCAACCATAGGATCCTATTTCTTCTGCCAATTCTAATGATATACCCTTCTCATGCTCTTCTTTCAACGTGTTAAGTTTCCAACTCATCGCAATAAAGGTGGGGTCCTCTCATCAATTATTCTGGTGCGATTTTCAAATGTTCTTATTTTAACATGTTAATATTTTCTTATGCGGGTGGATGTTTTGCAGAATAAAAAAAGGTAATGAATGCGCTCAGGATAAATGATATATTGGCTTGTTTCTTTGTTGGAGGAAAGAATACAACATCAACATAATGAGACTACTGGAATTTGAAATGTTTTCTAAGATTATAATGTTTCAGACCATTCTCCTTGTCATGTGTTTAATATAATGCAGAATACACTCTTCGCAATTAAACTTTTTGCTTTTGTGGCAGTAGAATTACCAGTTTCATTTGTGTGATTTCATATTGTAATTCTTTTATGGTTAAGAAATTTAAATTTTATTCATACGAGGACAAATCAAAAAGTCTATGCGCCTATTTTTTATTCGCCAAAAACAGGAACATACAGATATTTACAAATATACCTAGCGTACTATGTACTTTACACTATTTCTCCACAAAGTCACCACAACGGTTCAGACATTTGTCCCATCGCAGCACTAAATTAGAAATCTCAATGTGGTAGAATTCTTCCAGCTGCCTGCGGAACCATCGTCGGACCGCGTTTTAGGCTTCTTCGTCACATGTGAATCTCTGTCCTGCCAGAAACTTCTTCATTGGACCCAAAACGTGAAAATCACTAGGGGCAAGGTCTGGATTGTAAGGTGGGTGTTCCAGATTCTCCCAGTGAACGCTGTAATGACTTGATCCTGTTCGATCAAATAAATAGTAGCGTTTTAAACACAAAGGTTTTATTTACAACCTTATACAATAACAAAAACAACAACACGGCCTCTAGGTTAAATGCTGGGAAATATTTACAACTGGATTGTCAGTTCGGCATCTATGCCGGGGATTCACAAGCTGTCCGCGTATCCGGTTACTGCGTGTAGCTCCGGAGATCTACGGATTACTTCCGGTAGATCTTTCCAACAAACTTGAGATCACGTGTATCTCTTCAACTTCAGCACTGCTCACAGCTCGTCTCGTTGTCGTATCCGCTCTCGTCCAGTCTTTCGCCAGATCAGCTGGTCCAGTCTTTCGCCAGATCAG
>JAOUZG010015602.1:7218537-7231107 GCA_026289955.1 Argiope argentata | reverse complement strand
GTCCAGTCTTTCGCCAGATCAGCTGGTCCAGTCTTTCGCCAGATCAGCTGGTCCAGTCTTTCGCCAGATCAGCTGGTCCAGTCTTTCGCCAGATCAGCTGGTCCAGTCTTTCGCCAGATCAGCTGGTCCAGTCACTCGCCAGATCAGCTGATCCGGGGAGAGGAGACAAGCTGATCGGGCTAGAGACGACAACGAGACCAGCTGTGAGCAGAGCTGAAGTTGGAGAGATACCATGTGATCTCGAGTTTGGTGGAAATATCTACCGGAAGTAATCCGAAGATCCCTGGAGCTACACGCAGTAGCCGGATACGCGGACAGCTTGTGAATTCTCGGCATAGATGCCGAACTGACAATCCAGTTGTAAATATTTACCAGCATCTAACCTAGAGGACGTGTTGTTTTTGTTATTGTATAAAGCTGTAAATAAAACCTTTTGTGTTTAAAACGCCACCATTTTATTTGATCGACCAGGATCAAGTCATTACAACTCTTCACGACCTTTTTGATACTCTCGACACCACAATTGAACACTTTTCAAAGAGAGACACTTTTCCCCGTAACTGGGGTGCATTTCCCTGTAAATTGCTATGGGCGTTTGTATGAGCTCCATAGAAAACCAATAACACTTCGCTGCTCATAAGCTGTGGAATTCTGAAGAGCAACCGCCATCTTAAATGACTGATGGCAGCGCCACTCATCGGAGCAAAATACAGATACGTTCACTGCTGGGAATGTATATGTTCGCTTTGTATTCACAGCCATATTTTGGCTTAAAAATAGTCGCAAAGACTTTTTGATTTGCCCTCGTATATATTATGGAGCAATTCATTCGCCCATTTCTTTCAGTTTGTGATAAATGGTTCTGTTCTATGTGTTCGTACAGATTTTGGGGGTATTTTGGACCGCATAACAAAAATTTATGTTGCGGCAAATAATATCTACAAATTTCAATAAATTAGTCGATTTCTTTTATAAATAGAGCCTGAAGGGTTACCTTCTAGTGAAGGTGTATGTGTGTTAAAAGAGGTTTAATTATGAATTTTGAATTTAACAAAGTTTTTGATTTTTTTTTTCAAAAGTTTGATTGTCGTGAATAATATTTAGCTCATAATCTCAATAGCAATCTTGATACAATGATTTTTTTCCCCTTATTCTATCGATTATAAATATCAGACATTAAACTTAAGTCGGTATGCGATTCTAATGATGTTGCTTGCTAATGGTTATGTAGAAAGTTTCCTTTGATTTTTTGAAGTTCATCTCGCAATCTTGCTTCAAATTTAGGAAGTAAACACTTCATGATTTCGTCATCGACGAATTTACCAAAATATGCCTTGTTCCAATAAGTTATGAAAAATTGTTCAATTTATAGTTTTATTGGGTATTTTTGAATAGCTGGTGCAATCCAACTTTCGAACAAAATAATTTCCCTATGTTGAAATGTTATGGGATTGTACCATTTTTTTATGATGTTTCCGAAATTCTATTTTTCAAAACCGATTTTCTTGGATATTAAAATGTTGTCCACTGTTTAGTTTTTTTCAGTCTCATATGTTCATTTTATGATGAAAATATAATGTGCCTAAATAAATTACATTAGTATTGTCTTGAGTAAGTTCTCTGACAATATTTTAAACGAGTCGTTTGGACGTAATATGGGAGGATCATAAATCAAATGGAAATTAAAATATTCGTATTGTTCTTCATGAGTAATAAATGCTGTATATTTGCTGCTACAAATGTTTAAAGGTAATTAAATTCTAAGACAAAATTTGGAACTTTTTATCCCTTAATTTATATACTCTTATCTAGTATTTCACCAGAATTTTTTGTTGGTCCTCTACTATAAAAATTGAATTAAGCTTAATCTTCCTGTTTTTGCAACTACCTTATCTATATTTACAGTTTTTTTGTATTTTCTGCAATTTTTGTTACATAATCTTAATAAACGAATTTAATTTATATGAATGCTTTTTCAATTCCTACTATTAGTTCACTCTCCCATATATATTTATTCATATCTTTTTCAAATTTTCAATCGTTAATAAAATATTTTTTATTCATCCACTCAAGTACAAATACATTTTTTCAAACTTGTAGTAGATGGCACTTGATGTTAATACAGTTTTATCGATTATTAATTCATTAATTAAATTTAATGGAGTTTTAATCGTTTGCAACGAAAATTGAAATCAATTGGCAGTAGTTCAATTTTTAAAATGCAAAGACTTCAGTATTTTTTACGTGAAGGTGAAGAATACGAGTTATGGCTTAGTGGTTAGAATGAAGGATTTTTCTCGAAAAATAAAATTGAAGAAATTTTAAGCTTCAGGCTCCATTCCGATTTTGCTCCATAAAATCTTCGTCATCAATTGTAGGTCACTTCTTCTACCAAACGTTAAGATTGAGCCAAGAGTCGAGAAAGAGAATGAAAATTGCGGGGAATTCTCTCTCTATTTTGCTTGCGATTCTATCATATGTATATGTTTATATTAATTGTAATAATTATTTAATAAAAATATCTAAAATAATATTTTTTCTTTGTTGACCTAAGTACCCAGGTAGCACATCCTGTTGCATAATATTGTACAATATTGTGCGATATTATGATATAAAACAATATTCCACAATGTTAAACAATATTGTGAATGCTGATCAATATTGTACAATATTTGTGTGCTACTAAGGTAGGAATTGACTCAATTTTTTTAAATATATTACTTGTTTTTAAATCTTGAATAAAAAAATTTCTGTATTTGATTTCTGTATTTAATGTTTGCTACTAATGTCAAATAGATATCTACGTGCGTAAACTGACGATGTTTTTTAAATGAATCATCATAACATTTATTTGGTCATAAAATGTAACTGGAAATTCTAAGTATGGAATTTTTTTTAACCTTTTGGAATGCTTCTTAAGCCTAATTCAGCGAAGGAATGTCAAAAAAGCCATTGGCGATATTTTATTAGTATTTTCCCGTGAATCAGAAAAATAAAATTGTGTGTTTGCGTATCCAAATGTTGTTAAATAGATTTCAAAATTTAATTTGCTTTTCTGATAGTTTGTGTTACTACTTATTTGTCCGGCACGAATTGTTTGTATGGACCAGACCTTGTTAATATATTTCGAAGGCTTGTGTCCCTTTAAATTACTAATGAAGTAATGAATTTTTGATTTTCTTTAATACATGATTATGCTTGGTTTGCATTCAAAATAAAGGATTTAAAACCAAATATATCTTCATTTTATCGCACAAGTGATGATTGTCTTCGATCCTACAACTCCGACGATAGTTTATTTTAAAATCTTAACTTTAGCCTTAATTTTATTGTTGCCTTTGTTTACCACCTACTATGGAAGGGAAGGCATAGTATAACTTAAGTTAGGCATAATATAACTGAAGCTAGGCATAGCATAACTCATTCATATGGGCCTCAAATTTACATTTCAAGCCCACGTTCACTCTCTTGATACCTTAAACTAAAAGGTGTCCAAAGGAAATGAAAGACTTTGGTTGTTGTGCTGAAACGAAGTTAAAAATAAACTCTCCCGCAACTTAAAATATTTTATTATTGAGCTTAGCAGTTGGGTGACAACTCTCCTATGATATATTGACTTACTTTTGTTCGAGAAATTTAATACATGCATTAGCGTTACTTCTGTTAATCTTTGATCGTTATATTTAATGCCATATAAATATTAAATGCTCATGCCGTCTTACTTTGGATTTAATCATTTTAAAAAGCACACGTCTAATGTATGATGGTACGTTTTCTTCAGTTTCGATGAGTCATTACTCTGTAACGTTATGTCAAATTTTGAGTTAATTGTTAGCCGATAGATGGCATGGCAGTATTTCCAGTTGAAAGTACGCATTAAGGGATTTCAAACAAAATCCTCTCTTGAGATTTGTTTCCGCTGTTCGTTTCTTGGATTTTGCCAGTGCCATCAGGAGGAAAAAAATGCTTGCTGAAAATACCCTAAAACATTAATGAATATATTATTTTCAAGGAATTCGAACTTTTTAAATGTAAATAAAAAAACATGTTCCAATTTAAGTGGTATGAAGATGTCTTTAATTTTATTTCTAATTATCGTATAAATGAAGTGATTTTTCAAATGTATTAAAAATTTGATTTTCTGTCAAATTGGTTGCATTCGGATAGTTTGATGCTATGTAGAAAATGCATTGATAATATATTTTAAAGGGTTTTTTTATTTCCTAATTCAGATCTGACTGGTAAAAAGTCTGAAGAGGTCAATCATCCTTGACTTTTGCTAGTTCTCAAGTAATTTTCTCATTATTATTCAATCTTGGAATGAGATTTAATGCATCCAATTCGTATTGAATCGATTAACATGAAGCGTCCACAAATACGGTGATACTTAATTTTATTTTTATTGTCTCAAACAAAGATGCGAAAACTAATGGCGTTGAATAGTAGTTTTTTCGGTCCTCTTTTGAAAAGTATAGCAAAACTTTTCTGTTTCATCAATTTCATAAATTTACTTGAAGGTGTGTGGGGGATGATCAGGGCCTGACTAAGGCAGGGCCATACGGGACAGCTGCCCCGGGCCCCACATAAATGGGGCCCCAAATCGAATAGAAATTTTATTTTACATTTCCTTTTTAAATAAATGTTCTTCATTACTAAAGTAATAAAGCAGAAGGGGCCCAAAAAGATTTTGCCCTGGGCCTCAACAAGGCTAAGTTGGGCCCTGGGGATAAGTACTATTTTAACTTTTTAGTGTTGTGATTTAACACGTTGATTGGTGCTTGCTTCAAGTGTTTCACAAATGTATTTCTTCAGGTGTTATAAAGTTTAGTTAGTCTGAATCGGCTGAATCACAGGAAAACTTGTGGTGTTTAAAAGTTTGTGGTAAGATAATACTAAAATTAACATGCTTTTTCCCTTCTGTTTGTTGATAACAGTATATTGATAAATTTGATATAAAGTTTTAAGCATATTTTTCTTTATTTCTAAAAAATCATTCTCATCGTTTCAGGATTTCCTTTCATGGGATCCCAGCTGATTGTTCAAGATTCCTTACCTCGGCCCCGAAGGTAAGAAATGGCTCTCATATTCAAAAACTATTCAATACACTTGCCACAAATACTGTACTTTAGAATATATTACTTTCTCGTTGAATATTGTTTATGTACCAATTTGATGTCTTTTCAGCCAAATGACTTAAAACATTTTTTCTGAACTTCACATTTATATCGCTGTCTTACTTGGTTCATTGTCGATAAAGATCTATTAACTTTATGCATAAAACGCAATTTCCTTCCATTATTTGAATCAATTTTTGAAAGTTGATGGTGATCTCAAAACATTTAGAAGCTGAACGATGCGTAACCAGCATTAACTTAGAGCCTCATTGTTGCTTTTTATTATTTTTTTAAAATTTATGTAAGGCTTGCATTTTTATTTTATTTTTCCCAATTTTCTTATTTTATCTCAATCCATTCCATTTTATCGCCATCACGTACATCTAATAAGAAGCTAATGGTGGAGGTTTTTCATTCTTTAACAGTTGAATGAGTCGAATTAGACCTTCCAGTATGTTGTAGTTCTACCACAGAACTTTCCTGAAAGAGCCAGCTGTCTGTCCTCGCTTTTGTCCTTTGGTGTCTGCGAATTTCTTTGATATCTTTCTGTTGGGTGAATCACTTCAAAGCGATCCGTCTATTCCCGTTTGAAACGGATTTAGTGCAGGGGCGGCGGCATAAAGAGTCGCCCTGATCAGAAAGGGAGGGATGTCTTATGTTCCATAGTGGCAAGGCCTACTTACTGTATAGGGATGGAGGTGTAATAATTATCTCATATTTCTTAAAATTCTTTTATCGTTTTCTTTTAACCCTTTTCGCCCTGAAAAATAATTAGATGCAAAATTATTCACCTAATACAAAGATTTGTTTATTGCTATGAAAAATAAATATACATAAAATTCTTTTAAGTCGAATTTCTTTGAAAAATTAATCTACATCTCTTAACCATTATGTAGACTTTTTTAACAATTAAATTTGAGAAATAGATAGAACGATAAAATGATTCACAATCTTGAATGGTGAGTCAGAGGCACCATCGTAGTGCAAAGGGTTAACCATTTTCCAAACTCTTGCGGTTATTTGCTTTTAATAATAAACGGTTTTTAATTTATTTTTACTTTGACTAACATAAATCTAACATTTTGTAAACGATATGTGTAGATATAGATATATTGGGAGAATAATATAAATTGAGCAATAAAAATGAATAATGTAGTCGCTCCCCATCAAAACATCTGATTAGTGCAAACAGATAAATGCAGAGTATAAAAATTTAATTCCAATTAATATTTATGGAAATATTTTATAATATATAACAGATATATGTACAATATCTCATAATTTATCTCTTTCATAAGACTTCTATATAGCTCTATAAACATATTGCAAATATCTTGAGTGTAATAAATCATCCTGATGTATATACAGTTTTAAATTTTTTCCCATTAATTTAATTGCACTCTCCACCTAGAAAACATCTCTTATAAGTGTTATTTAATATTGGGGGAAGGGAGATTTGTGATGCTTCAAGAATCTACCAATTTCACTGGCTTGCTGAACTCTTCAAAAGGTCCACATCTCGACCACAACAAATCCTGTCGATTCTGCTACGTTTAGTGGTGGCGGGGCCCCAAGGCAGGGGCATAAGGGGCAGTTGCCCCGGGTCCCCGCATAATTGGGCCCCTCAAATCGAATGTAAATATTTTGCGTTTTCTTTGATGAATCTTAATTACTGAAGTAGTAAAGCAGAGGGGGACCCTAAAGATATTTTTGCCCTGGGCCCCAACTAGGTTTAATCGGGCCCTGGCCGGTGTGATCGGCTGTACACAAGAATCCTTCAAAAATGGTAGTTTATTTCCTGAACCACTTCTATGCATGATGGTTCAGTTTGTAAATCATTTAATGTACAAAGTATTTTTAAGCTTTGAAATTTGATATCAGTTATGCTTCAAAGAGTTAACTTTCACAAACATTATTTTAATTGTATTTATAAGTTATAAGTTCAATTTCTAATCAGGTCAATATGTAGTTTACTGCTCTAAAATTAATTTTGTTTGGCTACACATCTATTATTCAGTTTTATCTCTGTAAATAGATTAAGGATGGAACTTCGAATATTGGATTATAAATCATGACTAAAGTGTGGTGTGTATTAAATGCAATCTAATTACTCTTCAGGTTTTTGAAATATTGGTTGAAAAATCTTTTTAAATATTAGCTTGAAAAGATAACCTGCAAAAGCTGTTCTAAATGTACAGCCTTTCCTAAAGAGTTAACGTTATACTATTAGCTGCTTTGCAAACATAAGTTTGAAATTTATGTTGTGTTATCAAAACTTGCATTGTTAAATCTTATCTTCGCTCTAATTATTTGAAGCTGTAAAAAATGTTACGTTTGCTTCAATCTTAAATATATAAAGTCGAACTGTAAACAAAGGGTATTGTGATATTTTAAAAATGAACGGTTTGAAAACAAAAAACAGCATTTTAACTCTTTAAATGACCTGTTTCTTTATTCAAAACACAATCAGCCATTAATACAGCGAAACACTTGATAATTGTAAACAGGAATAAGACGCGTGTAGCGAAATTGGAACTGTTTTGTTTTTCTTGTTTTAAGTGTGTTTTCTGATAGCATGTCTCCCTTCAATCTTGCAACAGGAAAGTTCACTTGTAGAGAGGATGGTTATTTTTGTACCTATCGTAGCACGGATAAATGAGACTATAAAGTCTGCAAATTGAAAGCATGCGGATAAGTTACGTCTGGTGTCTAAGGGACTGTATCCAAATAACGAATAAATCTGGTTTTCTTAGATTTATCTTTCCACAAATAGTTTTATATTTAAATACGGAATTTAGTGCAACTTTCCAACAAGAATAACATTTGAACAGAATCGGCCTTCACTATGAAGGGCCCCGGGTGCAAGAAGCCATAGGCAGCCCTAATTGTTTGTGATTTAGAAAAAAGAAAAACACGAACAAATATTATTAGTGCATGCTTATTAAACGCGTGATTTTATTTCTAATACATCAATTACCTCATAAAAATTACAATTTAGAAGCCGTAATGCTATGCGCATTGCAAGGAATAGATCGTTTAATTTATCTTAGTTTCACCTTTTTTGTTGTTGTTACTTAAAATATAAACAGACATACACATAGGAACGCATTGTAATAATTTGATCCTGATCGATCAAATAAAGAGGTAGCGTTTAAACATGAATGTTTTATTTACAGCTTTATACATTAACAAAAAACAACACGTCCTCTAGGTTAATATGCTGGGAAATATTTACATCTGAGATAATAGTTCGACTTTCCCCAAGGGAAAACTAACCGGCTGTTAGCTTATCCAGCTACTGCAGTAGCTCAAGAGATCTACGGATTACTCCCGGTCGATCTTTAATCAAAAAATTCGAGATCACGTGGTATCTTCAATTGTCCGGCTCTTCAGCTCAGCTCATTAGTTAAGCTCACAGCTCGTCTCGGATCAGCTCGACTCCTCGTCGTATCAGCTCTCGTCCAGTCTCTAGCCGGATCAACTGGTCTCGTCGTTTCTTCCTTCCAAAACCTTCCATTTTCACTTTGGTCAAACTCCGCCTCTGAGGTTCGCATTGGCGCGCTGGAGATGCCGATCATCCAATAATTCTTCAGAAATATTCCCAATGGTCAGCAGTAACCGTGCGGATATTTTCTGCTAGGGACGTAGAGGAGTAGAATCTTCGCAATAGGGGAAATGTTCACATATGGTGGTATCAGTAATTCTTTCTTCAAAGTGTTATTCATTATCTTAACTTTTTATCAGTTTGGGTGGTCCATAGAAGAAATAGCTACAACTGGTGTTTTGAGACGGTTTCTTTCTTCAAAGGGCCGCTAACACATTTGTGCTCCATTATCTGACTCCATTCAAGTCCAAAGGGTAACATCAAAGCAAACACAAAGGCGATCACAATGGAAGGAATCACCAGATGTAGTAATGTTCGAACATGTGTCTCTTCAAAGGAAGATAAGTTTTACTTCTTTACAGCATAAAAATATTGCATTAGATAACTTCGGATCCCGTCGAAGACGGCCATGGCAAATACTGAAAGCTAAACTTTATGCAGTCCATCAATACCGGGGATAAGCCTCTGCCATGACTAGGTGTTCTATCAACCTAATCAATATATTACATTCGATGTAGAAAAAAAAAGTAAATAGCTGATTTATAAGTCCATTTGAACCCAGCCTCGGATTCGACTTCTGATTTTCACTTGCGGCCGGAATCCGCGCCGCTCTATCTGAATTCATAAATTACCGAAACCCCCTTTTTATAGGTAACTGCGATTATTGTCTAATAATGTCGTCAGTCGAAGCTCAATCAGCACTTGGAAACAAACTTGTATACTTTCAGCTAGTGGAACACTATTTTTTTAATCATGGTGGGGCCCTGGTGCATAGCAACCGCCTCACCCCTCCCCTAGATAGCCGGCCCTGAGTTTGAGCCCATTACCATTATATTTTTCATGTGGGATATGGTATTTGTGCACTTATTATCTTAATTTTTTGCAATGAAAGAAATATTATGCCTGATTACCAGGTAATATTTCATGTGCTACACTATCTACAACTACAAATTGTTAATAATGCAAGTACTGGTAACATTTATTATCACGATATTTGGCATATTTTTGACGGAATTTTTTTACTTAGATTTTGAATAAGTGCCATTTTTAAGAACTAGCTAAAACCTCAAAGCATAACATCGGCATTTAAATTTTGCGTCATTTGATGTAACATTAATTCGTTTGATATAGTAGTGCCATTGATATAGTATCACTTTAAACTTGAAAAGAGTAAGGTATTGGACCATCACCGATTATAGAGACGGTCAAAATGAAATCTCGATTTTAGGATGCTAAATATTGATCTATTGTAATGATTCCAAATGTCTGAGATTTTCTTTTGTTATAACAGTGCCTACAATTTCGTTGGAAGCACGCACTTTATTATGTGAGAAGATAGTGTTTTGATCACGAAGTTTTAGTGTCTCTGAAATTTACGGGCAAAAAAATATTTTTATCTGCTTGTACTTGTATTGCATTATTATTACGTATGCTTCTTTGAAATCAGATGCGTTTTTAAAAGATTGTCCTGTTTTTACCAGTATTGCTCTATTATTACGTATGCTTCTATGACAGCAGAGGCGTTTTTGAAGGGTTGACGTACAACTATGACATCAGAGTTGTTATTTCATTTCAAAATTGGTCGAGCTCCAAAACTTTGTTTGCCAGCTATAAAAACTGAAATGAAGGTTTTAAAAAATTATTATATTTAATATATAGTGAGAGAGGGAGAAAGACTGACAGAGAAGTCTCGTAAATGTTTCAAACATGTTTAAATTGGATAATGATTTAAGTTAAATAATGACTTAAAAATAATCTTGCATGATAACTCGAATTTTCCTTTTCTTTATTATTTTTTGTGATAATAGGATTTCAGCTACTAAAAATAAACTCAGATGTATGAAAAATAATTCAAAAATACCAACCTTTTTAAAGTAAAACTGCATTCTGCTTATAGAATTCCATGTTATCCAAGATTACTATATTCTATAAATCCTTTAGAAACCACTGTTCCCAGGTTCATATGTTGTATACATTTTTACAATGAACTTTAGGTTGTTAACTAATATGTTCCACGGATTGTTTTCCGGTTTTATTTTTCTGTTTGTTATGTAGTAACTGACAGCGAAATTCCAGCATTTCTGCTCCTACGTAAGAGAGAAACTCAATTGACACAAAACCGTTACCATCCATTTTTCTAATTACCATTCTGAAGTAAATATTTC
Organism: Argiope argentata; assembly: GCA_026289955.1. Taxonomy (NCBI): domain Eukaryota; kingdom Metazoa; phylum Arthropoda; class Arachnida; order Araneae; family Araneidae; genus Argiope; species Argiope argentata. The sequence continues at coordinate 7,220,224 of JAOUZG010015602.1, read as the reverse complement.
GAGCAGTAAATCGTTGAACAAATAAAGTAATTAGATTATGTAAAAAAAAATGCACGTTCTTGTATCTACTAAAAACTTTTGTCTACAGAATGGCATCATTCTATAGACACCTATGGGAACGGAATGACTAATAATGCTATGTAGTGGCCTTGAAGGAGAACCAATTAACAATTTTCTCAGAATTCTAGGTCATTCCGTATTGAGTCCATCTTTGATCCTTACTGAAATACTCAAATAACTCCTGGAATGACTATACTTCTCGGGGATCCATGAATCATTGCAGGAGTACATTTATCTTCAAAGAACTGGTAATATTTTTCGTAGTAGGACAGATGCGTACACTTGTTGTGCGTACCAGTCGTAAAACTGTCAATCAACGGTCTTGTTTCCAAGGCGGTTTTGTTACTGTTAAAGGATCACTTCTAGAAGAGGTTGCAACATTTTAAACGTTATCTTAAAAGTGTCAGATTTGGCGAAAGTTAGCATGGTGTTTAACTCAATTTGGAATACTTAATGATTTAATGGTTAATACAGTATAGTGCATTTTAAAATTCATTAAACAAAGTTTCCACTTTGTTTCCGATGAAACATGAATTGCTTTTAGATGAATTTAGTCAAAAATGTATGATAAAAATCAATGAATTTCTTCTCATATAAATACTGCATCCCCTTCGAAAAAATAACCTAGATTTTAGAAAATACTTTACTTTACTTAAATTCCACGATTTGCATTAAACGAAAGAGTTTCGTTTTCATTAGTTTTGATTTTGTTTCCTTTTGATTCATTTGTTTAATTCAATGAGTTCGGACACTGAAATCTATGTTTTTTAAATATAAGTTGTTTATTAAGTTGGAAGTATAAATAAATGAGGTTAATATTATTGAAGTGATTTGTAGGAAGGAATTAAATACAAAAGCTATTCTTGATAAGCCGTAAGTAGTAAAAAAAGCTTTCATCCACGGATTTTAATTTTCCATGTCATATAAGTTTTTTAAAAAATCAGCTGCAAAGTGGAAATACCATGACATATTTAAAATTTTCTGTTTGTCATCGTAAAATAAAAAAAAAAATATTAAAAAAACATTTTACCGAAATAAATTTTAAGATTTTAATTTACACATCACAGTAAGAATTTTTCCCTGCATTTCCCAATTTTTCAAACTATTCTTTCTGTTCTCCCAGATTTATTCGATTTCTTTTTTCAATTTTTAATTTGAGGTGTACATTTCTTAGTTACATTTTTTTTGACTAATCACTTTCTTTTGAGATTTGTCATATTTAAGTACTTCTTTATCTAACTAGAATATTATGTTTACTTATCTGCATATGCATTTAGTGATTAATAGTTATTATAAGTATTCTTCATATGCTTCCTAAACATTCTACTTTCACAGCATCAACGGAAAATCAAGAGAATACAGGGTTTTCAATTAAATGTCATGAAAGACAAAAGAAATCTCACTCAGAATATTTTAAAATAATATTCAGTACAGTGCCATGTTATAAAAATGAAATAAATAGTAAATGGATAAAATTTTAAAAAAGTACCAAAAAAGAGCTTTCTACCATATTATTACGCAATTTTCTTGTAATGTTACAGTTAAAATATCTCGAATTTCAATTTTAATTCATAAAATAACATAAAAACTGTTTCAGGAACTTAATAAACTTTCAGATAACACACAC
>JAOUZG010015602.1:7176853-7218137 GCA_026289955.1 Argiope argentata | reverse complement strand
TCAATTGTCCCCACCCCAGAGCGTTCTTAAACTTAAAATTTTGTTATGCATATTAAGTATGAAAAAAATAATACGGTAAAAAATTTGATATCATTAAATTTTTTTAATTTTAAAATGTTGTAAAAATTATTTTTATTGTAAAATTTTAGAAAGGTATCATGGAAAAAAGTCAATGTTTCTGTTAATTTTTTGTTAGTTAAAATTTCAAAACAAAAAAAAAATCTTTTTTCTGGTCTTATTTGTACAGAGCCATTACATGCACACAAATACAAAAGTTTTTTTCTTTGTATTTACGCCTCAAAATTTAGTTAAAGGGCCAATACTTTTCCGCGCCAAATACTCTTGCCAACAAACAACATATATTTTGACAAACCTAGACTAATTACTCCCTTCCCCCTTTTTTTCAAAGAGCTACACATGATATATTATACTTTTACGACCTGTACGCAAAGAAGTTGTACGCATCTGTCATAAAACCTAAGGGGAACCGACTTAAGGTTGTTTACAAATAAGGTGGAACATGCGCTAAAAATATGGTTTTATGACAGATGCGGTTACCCTTAAGGGGTACTAAAGGATAAATCCTTTCCGAAAGGGATGTCTGACCTTCAACTTCAATAACTCGTGGTCAAGGTCCTTTCAGATCTGCGGGACGTGACCACCAACGAGTTCATTTGCAGAACGTTGGCTAAAATGGGGAGGGAGACAAAAATCCCTGGGTTAAGGGCAATGTCCAGAATGAGAAGCGAGGGGAGATAAAAATGGGAGGTAATGTCAACATTCTATAGGCTTGCAGTCGCCGGCCATATGTATTTCGTGAAAGAGGTAAAAAGAAAATTGCAGAGAAACAACAGGTCTGTAATGAATACAGCAGCATTCGTAACTTATGAAAGTATTCTTGTCCGATGTTTCATGTTTAATTACTTAGCCACCTACATACAATACTTGGAATTTTGTAACTGCTAGATAAGTGAAACAGTTATGAACCGGGTTTTATATTATTATACATTTAAAATTTATTATTTCAGAACATGTTGTTCATAGAATGAGGTTTTTGGAGTCAACAAAAATCCGTTGGCGTAAAATAAAAATCTTATTATCTGCACAAGCATCTTAAAAAATCAGCTTTTAATGACGTCTTGCCATTTCATTTACAAAAGCTCTGATTAAAAAAATAAGTTAACGAACTACAGCAAATAAAACCTAGAAAGAGGTCATTTTGAGCACATGATTATGTGAAATGAAATAAATAGGAAATGTGATATTTTTTTTAACAATCAATGCGAGACAAAGTTTTTTTGATCGTTTGCAATGCTAAAGTGACTCATTCTATGAAACGATTAAAATGAATTAAAATGTAATTTAACTCGAAACGAGCACGTGGTGCTTGACCGTTCAAGAAATTATGTTCTAATATACGTTGAAATATGCATAGCAGATTTCATTTTAATCTTTATTTAGTTTATAATTATTTCATACTATTTTCATACAATCTGAAAACAAGTAATTTGAAAAACAATTTTTTTACAATCAATCCATACTTAGAATAACAAAGAATTTTATTTTAGTTACTTTTTATTAAATAATTACAATTAGTATAAATATGACAGAATCACAATATTAAGCGGAAAAATAGGCGATTTCCTGGCAATTTCTATTCTCCTTTCTATGTGTGGTGTTCGAACTCGCAGCCCAAGGGATACGAATCCAACTCTATACCAGCCAGACTAATACCGGCATGACAATTACGATTACTTTAAATTTATCAAAAAATTATACTGGCTTTGAATTTTCAAAGCCAATTGTGACAAAGCAAAATGCTTGATTTTTCTACACCAGTTGGGGAACGCAATACAGATTAGAAATATTTAATTTTCTCTATTCTGTATTTTAATTCGGAAGTACTTCAAAATGAATCGGAAAAATCGATTAATTAACTAACAATGCTTAATTTTAAAAGCATGTAACATTATCAAAATAGACAGAATCGTTTCAAATAATCGGCCGGAAACCTGTTAATCCGAACCTCATTAGTGTGTGGAAAAATCTGAATTCATTACTTATTTGGTAATGGGGAAATGAAGATTTTTGACGAGAAAGTTAGTTTTGAATTAATAAAAAAATTAATATCAGTCATGCACTACAAGTTTAAAAGAATTTACTTGAACTTGATTAAATGAAAAAAAGTATTTTATCAACGATTGAAAATTTGAACAAGATATATATATATATATAATAATATAGGGAATGTGAGCTAATAGGAATTGAAAAATCTGTCTGTTTCTGCAAAATGATGGGAAAACTGAACATTATCTAGAGTTGGACGCTATGAAGGTATCGAAATTGCATATACAGGCAGAGTGTGAGCTAATAATAGGAAATGAGAAAAGCGAGACGCCAAACTATTTTTGAGGCATCTTTTATTAAACTTTTTCTTTTATTAAACGTATTTTTGAAATTTTTGTTGGCGCTCTTAATGTGTAAAGGAAAAAAAAAATATTTATGCTGGGTCTGACTATGGCAGGGGCATACGGGTCAGTTGCCCCGGACGCCCACGTAATGGCGGCCCCCCAAATCGAATATAAATATTATTTTACGTTTCCTTCTTTAACGAATCTTCTTTATTACTAAAGTAATGAAGCAGAGGGGGTTCCCAAAGAAGTTTTTGCCCCGGGGCCCAACTAGGCTAAGTCGGGCCCTTTATTTATACCTTCGTCAGTAAGCATTTATATATTTCTTCCAGATGGTAAGCATAAAAATACCTGTAAATGAACAGAAAATGTAAATAACAATTCCCAATTATTTAGGGCCCGATTTAGCCAAGCTGGGGCCCGGGTAAAAACTTATTTGGGAACCCCCTCTGTTTTTATACTTTAGTAATGAAGAACATTCATTAAAAAAGGAAATGTGAAACAAAATTTATTCGATTTGGGGGCCCCCACTTATATGGGGGACCATGGCAATTGCCCCGTATACTCCTGCCTTAGTCAAGCCCTGCATTTAAACCTGAAATATTTCAATAGAATGAAGAATGGGATTCGTTGAATCTCATTTTCGTTAATTGGGAATCTGCAAAGACAGATTTCAGTTAAATAAAATCGAGAGAGCGAAATTCCTTTTTAGGTCATCTACCCAATGGCATAAATTTGTCGTTTAGCTGTTTAATGCTAAAATTGACGTTTCGATTCCCGTATGAAGCTGTTCTCTCCCCACACATTCACACAGATACTTTCTCTTTTTTTACGATATGAACTTTTGTAGATAGTAAACCATCCATTAATCAATCGACTCTTCGCTTATCACACACACACACACAAATCTTTTTAATGAATGAGCATTTAATTACTTAAATATTGAAACCCTCAATGTGTTCCGTTTCATTGGAACAAAAAAAAATTTTTTTCTCTCAAAAATACAATTTTTTACTGCCTTTTTTTCAGTCGGCTAAGCTTTGATTTTTTTTGTAAGAGCTTAATATATTAAATGAATAGGAGAATTAGTGCCAAATTTTCCGAAATGTGAAACGCCGTTTTATAAATTCTAATTGCATTACAAATTTAACTGATTCGAATTTCAGAATTTTTTATATGTATCAGATTTTTCGAAATCAAATACACTTTTATTAATACAAATTTTACTAATTCGAATTTTAATATTTATTTATTTATTTATTATCTAATTTTAATATTTATCATTTTATTTCTTTCAATAATAACATCGGTCTATACTCATAATTTAAAAAACGCATTATAGTTAACCTTATTCATAGCGTCGTTTAAAGAATTCATAAACATTCTAAATTTAACATTTTTGTTCTCTATATTTCTTTTAATTTCAAGACTTGTTTTAGTTGCAAAAAAATCTATAAAATAGAAATTGAGGACAATAAACGCGTATTGTATATTCTGCTATTTTTAAAAACGTCATGGTAACGAAACATTCATTAAAAACAATTTTAAATTTCTCACTTGAATTTGCACCTGAATTGAGCCAAACATTGACTTTTTGTGAGAGTTATGCCAATATTTTTAGAATCAAACTAGATTTTCAAAATCCATAAGCGCATGAATTTAGCTGACATTTTTTCTCTCTCTAGCAACAAATGTTAGCTTTCGGATCTCAAATACTTAATGATTATATTTTGGATAACATTAACTAATATCGAGACATTTCTTTCAAAATTGCTTTTTAAACTGGAAGGAACATGACAGTAAATACTAAAGAAAAAACAAAATTTCGGCCAGTTTTTTCCACTTCCCCCTTTTTCTCAGTACGAAATACGATGCAAATGGAGTCACGAAAATATTGGCTATCCAATCATGTCCTACAATATTAATAATAGAAAATAATAAGGCGTATAATCTAAATTTGAAGAATTTCGGCAAAATATTTATAAAGATTTTTTATTATTAATAAACTAGCCGCTTTTAGTTATCAGTTGCTAAAAACATTAAATATTTTATATAATTTTATCTTAATGTCTTACTTAACAAAGTATTTTTGAATTTTGATAAATATGGCAGACCTGACTTGGCCTACCTGGGGCCCGGGGCAAAAACTTTAGGGGCCCCCTCAGTTTTTTTTCTTTTAAAATCAATTTTAAAAAGCTTATTAATAAAAGAAACGTAAAATAAACTTTCTATTCGATACCCCCCTCTGATATGGGGGACCGGGGCAACTATTGTACTAAAACAAGAGCTGTTTTACTCCTTTTTTTTGTCGCACATTGTGTGTATTATCACTTGTACAATGGTACAATGTACAAACTTGAAATTCAATTCTTAATATAGATTGAAACTTCTACTTCTGAATAAGTGCAATAAAATTTCAAATTTTACTAAAACATCCATTGAAACTTGCCTAGCAATATAAAATAAAGTTTCTTTCTATATTCATAAATAATGGAAGAATAATTCAGGGTGAAATATTTGTAGTGTAAAAGTTTTGGGATTCGTCTGACTTTACAGGATTGTAAATAAATGAACATATTGTAACAAAATTTAAATTATTTTTAATGAAAAAATTACACCGAAAAAAATGTTATCATGGGGGAAAAATAACTTTATAAATTTTAATAAGTAAAACTCTTTTTGTTGTCTCATTTTTTGAGTTACGATAAAAAAAACTTCAAAATTTCGAATAACTAAAATTTAAAAATCCACTCTGAGGTGCATATTATTTATCTTCAATATATCTATGGCAAATTTGGTAGTTCTAAATCTGAAAGTTTGACTTTAGATTGCCAACACATACACGTGTGCATTCTTATTATTAAAAGATTCTTATACTAATGTCTATTTAAAGTCATTAACCATTTTTGAAGAATCGAAATTTAGACCAGGAAGTTAAGGAAAAACTAAACATAACATTTTGCAAACATCTCCATTATTCTTTATTTTTTTAAAACTATATATACATGTATGATTCGTGTTTTGATTATTGTTCGATGGGAAATCATCGATTATTTTATAAATTGAATTTTCAAATGATTTTTTTTTTTTTTTTTTTGAATTTGAAACAAACCTCGAAAATCAGTCTCAATTTATAAGTAATCCTTATCTGTATTACACGCATAGTTTCGCTTGACCGAATGGTATTCTAATTTCCAGTTATAAAAAATATATACTGGATATCTTAATATATTAAATAGTTCACTATTCTACAAATAGTAAATCATGAAATTTACCAAATCTGAAATTGAATACTAACCTATACTAGCCGCGTTTGGCAACTAGTTGTTTCGTTGGGAATATTAATTTCATTTAAATCTCTTATGCATAACTTGAAGTTCTCAATTCCCATAACAGAATATTCTTAAACAGTAAATAACTGGGCATTAAAGCTGTGTTACTTTGCTAGCTTTGCACTTTCTTTGTTGTGTGCATGAATCATTTTAATGGAATAGTTCTATGATATCATCTTGATTTAATTGTGTCTGTAATCTGAAATTCCTCATTACCTTTTGTGGTAATACAATTTTTTCTAACTTATCATGCAGAAGTCTGATAAAAAAAAATGAAATCTGCAATGCATATTTCAATGTATCATGTCAAAACGTGATTTCTTGAACGGAAAAACACTACGTACTCGTGCAAGTTAAATTATATTTTTATTCATTTTAATTGTTTCATTGGATGAGTCCCTTTAGTACTGCCAACGATCCAAAAAACATTTTCTCGCATTTATTGTTTAAAAAATAATTACATTTCCTATTTATTTCATTTCATATAATCGCGTGCTCAAAATGATATTTTTCTAGGTTTTATTGGCTGTAGTCATTAACTTATTATTTTTATATCAGAGCTTTTGTAAATGGGATGTCATCACGTTATTAAAAGCTGATTATTTGAGATGCTTATACAGATAATAAAATTGTTATTTTTCACCTACGGATTTTTGTTGATGCCAGAAAACCCAATTCCTAAAACAATATCATGTTCTGATATGATTAAAAAAAAGTGAAGTATTTTTGCAGTGAAATTATAGGAAGCAATAAAAGTGGTGGAATTTCGCTTCAACATTTGAAATTTGTTGCTGAAAATTAAGCAAAGAAACTGTACGGCAATTGATTAAATAAATATAAAAAGCAAGCTTTAATTTTAAAACAAGGTAAAAACCAATTTGGTGCAATATTATTTGGGCGGCATTAACGCCAGAAAAAGGTCCAAAATCCCACATATTTGATTTGTAATTAAAATATCAAACTAATGAAAAGCGAACATTTTCTTTACATAAAACACTTTTTTATCAAATTTGGAAGCTCTAGATCAAACGCTCTGACCAATACACAGCGAGCACTGGCACGCATACGCACGAAAGCTGTCATTAATATATATTTTTATATTTCGCTTGCATTCGCAAAATTTTAATGTGTGGAAACAAAACAGCTTATTAGATTATTTATCAGAAATGAAACGATGAACGTTTTTATCAGTATATTATTGATTTTTTTTCACATAGAACTGTATTTTTCCTTCAGGGAAACCGATACGAAACTCGGTCTTGAATTAAACCCGATAAAAATCTGCGAACCAACATTGAATAGACACTTTCCGATCCAAATGTGCATATATGCATTCAAGTTGCATAGAAATACCTACTCCCCAATGGCTAAAGCCCCACCTGTCTACACAAGTTGTTTACAGCAAAATCTGAGGCCAATGACTTCTATGGGGGTCATAGGACAAATGCATTCTGATATCTGAGGAGGGGGGTAAGGAAAAAAATGTAGGGGGTCTGAAAGATGGCGCCATCCAGACCCCATCGTTTCCCGCCTTTTCCATGGTATAGATTTGGGGGTTCACGCTTTTTTTTCTGCATCCGATCCCATTTCAATTGCAAGAAGCTTTGATACGAAAGTTGTATTTATAAGTACAAAGATTTTTATGGGCGTCATTTAATTACATTTATATTTCATTTTATTGTATTTCCATATTTATAATTTGAGTGATTTTTATAATAACATTTCAAATTGTGATTATTTTTTGCTTGTTAATGAAGACAGGAACGCTTTGCAAATATTAACAAGATTATAAAACCTTTATTATCATGTCAGAACATGAAGTTATTTTGGGGATGAGCGTCAACAGAAATCCGTAGGCGAAAAATTGAAATTTTATTATCTGCACGAGCCTCTCAAAAAAATCCTCTTTTAATTACGTGTTGCCATCACTTTTACAAAAGCTGTTATTTTAAAAAAAATGTCAATGGTTACAGCAAATAAAACCTAGGAAAATGTCATTTAGAAAACGTGATCATACGAAATGAAATAGGAAATGGGATATTTTTTAAAAACAATAAATGAGAGACAATGTTTTTTTTGGATCGTTTGCAGTACTAAAGTGATTCATTCAATGAAACAATTAAAAGGAATTAAAAATATAATTTAACTCACTCGAGCACGTGATGCTTGGCCGTTCAAGAAATTGTGTTCTGGCATGATACATTGAAATATGCAAAGGAGATTTCATTTTAATCTTTTTTTTATATCGCGAGTGATACAAGTACACCTTGTAGACTACAATTTGTTGAAATTTCCGTTATTTTATTGGATAATTAAATAATACTTTCTGCTTCTAGAATTGGTTTGTTCCCTTACAGGAACTTAGAGAACATTCGCATTTAAGAATCTATGTGCTCATTCTGTCCTCATTTGCTAATAATATCTTAACTTTAACTTTCTATGCCATTTTCTAGCCTCAAGTAAAATAGATCATTATTTCACGTATGAATAATTTTAATAAAGATATATTGCTTTTTTATTTTTCCAGATTTATCTGAATTTCAGAATTTTTCGGACCAACTTAAAAGCCAAAATTAAAAGGAAGAAAAAAAAAGCCAGCGATAGGAAGTTTACCTTATTCAGAAGTAACCTAATGAAAATTTGAAATTTAGAAATATTTAGTAAATTTTACACTGCAGCAATGTAAGTAGATGTTGTTAAACGTTGTAAAAAATCGATATATCTAAATATTTCCTGCGGTAATTTTTAAATATTTATGACTCTTGGAATCCTTGAGATCCCAGTATTTCTTATCCGATGTATACTTTTCGACTCATCCGAAGGTATTAGTTTGGCTGACGAAATCCTTGCTTATCTCTCAAGAAAGATAAACTTTTGGAGTCAAATTTCTCGTATCTTTATTTTCCTTCCCATTATTCATTTCAAACTGGTTCAAAGTCTTCTCTGTTTCCACTCTTTACATAGAATAAACATTTTACTGAAAAGTTTTGCGCAAACTTTAAATGCGATATTTTCTAAGAAAAGTTTGTTTTATTGTTCAATAAATAAATAAAAATAAATGAAATATTCTGGGGTTTTTCGTTTGAACTTATTATATTTTTTCTTTATTTTAAAATTTGCATTTAATTTGATTTTTTCTATAAAAAGTTATGTATGATATGGACTTGCCGTTTCAATATCCATACGTCTAATTTTGTCGTTTCAATATCCATCCAAATAACTTTGTCGTTTCAATATCCATTGATTCTTCAATTATTGAACAAATTGTAAATCTTAAATTGGCGCATCCCACGAAGTTTAATTTGAAAAACCAATGGGAGTGGTGTCCCACAAACTTTCTTGCATATTCTTATAAGTGTTATCCCAAAGAATGTATAACATGGAATTGACGTACAATAGTAACAAAATACTAACTTTTGGTATGAATTTAGCCTGGGCCCAACTTAGCCAAGTTGGGGCCCAGGGCAAAAGCTTCTTTGGGGCGTCCTCTGCTTTACTACTTTAGTAAAAAAAACCTTCATTAAAAACAAAAACGTAAAAAAATCTTCTGTCCCGCATGCTCCTGCCTTAATCAGGCCCTTAATTTAGCATTTATACTGATTTCAAAACCATGAAAACGAAATAAAAAAAGGATACCAAATTAAATTTGCTGTAACAATCACTTACCAAATTCGATATAAAGTTATCCTGTGTTTGAATTATCGCGTTTACATTTTTCTAAAGTGTCTACTAACCAATGTGGTGGCCAGTGACTGGGCGGATTTTGCTCAAAATTTCACAGAAATATAAATTTGATTTAAAAACTTTATACCAAATTTCAGCCATTTATATCAGAGCAATTTCCGAGTTATCTTTCTCATAGACAGACAGATGGACATTTTATAATGGTTTTCTTTTCGAATTCGAGAACATTTAAAACAAGAAAAGTCATCAAAATTTAGTTAGGATTTTTTTTTTGACGATTACCGTATTTTATCTATACTCGAAATGATTAAGCATAAAGATGCCAAATAAATATCAAATTTTCTCACCGAACATTGCGTTATGTGTTCAAATGTCGTAATTGCAGTAATAGTGATGAATGTATAAATTCAGTAATAGGTGGCGAATGTACACATTCAGTAATGGGTGGGCGAATGCCCAAACTCAGTAATGGGTGGGCGAATGTACACATTCAGTAATGGGTGGGTGAATGTACAAGCAAACTCAGTAATGGGTGGAGAATTTCAATGCGATTTAAAATTATTGCAAGAACATTTAACGAATCGATGAGTTACTGTCCAGAGTTCCATCACGAGTGAATGCTTTTGCTCTACATGAAACTCTTAAGAATAATTTGATCCAAGAGCACACAGCAATCGTAAAAGCAGTTCAATGTGGCAAACTCTCAAATAACATTTTTGAAACGTTATTTTTCTTTTCAACTCTGAAATTCCAACATTTTGTTACCGGTTTCGTCGCCCGCTGTAATCTACCACAGCAATTCTGAATGCTATTAAAATTCTTCGATCTTGTTTTGGGATTATATGAATGCTATATCTAACTTTAAATAGATGATAGAAAATGTTGGAAGGTATGGATACGTATTAGATACTAAAATGTTTACTTATGCGTTCTTCTGGATATTCTGCTTTATAATTTTTATTCCAGCTTAAAAGACCTACACTTATTTTGCCGTAAACTTCCTCTTCTGAATTTGGCACAAATACATTCATTTTCTATAGCAAACATCTGCTATTTGAAAAACGCTGTCTGGTTTACATCCGGTGGGGAGTTTTTCTAGGGTTTCCCGACCCCTCGTTCTTGGGAAAAAAAGGGGAAGTGTTGATCAGAAAATCTTTTCGAACTTATGGAGTGAAAAAAATGAACTCTTTTCATATAGTCTTGTATAAAAAAACACTTTATTCGACCTACTTTTAAAAACGGCGCGAAAAAACCGTTTGGAATATTGTCAGAATATTTTTTTTACCGAAAAATTATACTTTTCGAATAAGTTAAGATCGTTAGTTCACATATTTTAAAGCATTTGTACAATCGCCAGTTTTTAGGTGAAGTTCCTATCGTAAAAACGCAACTTTTGATAGAGTTTGATCATCTTATTCACTAATTTACACAATTCACTCCGAGTCCGACAGATGTTTACGGATCCAATCGGAAATTTTGAAACTATTTTACTTAATTGTTCAATATGCGAGAATTAATCAATTACACAAATTTCCACATATTTGTTATTCGATTTTCCGGCCTATTTAATCGTCATAAATAAGAAAGTATCGTCAAAATAAAATCGAACTGGAGATTTTGAAGAAGCTCAACGTTTTAAACCCCCATGAGTTCGAAAAACACATTTGTGGAACATGTCTTTCTGTGGCAAAGAACTCAAAATCCCTTGGGACTAAACGGTTGAAATCTGGTATGTTGCCTTTTACACTAAATTTGTGAATTTCTTTAACATTTTGAGTAAAATCTGTATTGTAGCAGTTCGTCTGACCGACCGTTCGAATACGAGTCAACATAATTGCAAAACAATGTAACTATTCAAATTAAATCCAGTACACATATTTAACATCTGTTGTAAAAACGCCTGTCAAATTTTGAGCTAAATCTAGTTGACTATCTGTCTGTAGTTTCAGAAACATGTAAATTAAACACGATAGCTTTAAAAACGCAATGTCTTAAATATATCAAATTCGGAGTAGGATTTTAACGCTAAAAATGCAGTCTTATTTCGAGTTATTGCTTCAATCATTTGAGAAAAATCTGTCTAAAACACAAATTCGATCATTGGATACTATTAACGTATGCTAGGGATTAATCGCCAAATAAATCGCCAAGGATGAAAAAAGATTCAATAAAATGTTCAACTCCAAAAGTTATTTCATAACGACCATTTCCATGTAGGGCGTTCTCTGTCAAGACCAGTTTATTAAAATTATTTTATTGACTTATCAGATGGACGTATTGTAGACCGACCATGTGAGTTCTACAAAGCACAAAAAAAACTTTTTTTTTATTTTTATGTTAAATGTGGATACATATTTTAAATAACCAGTTATTAATATTCTCAGAATTAATTATATTGATTTTTTACTAAAATAATCATTGTTATATTTTTTAGTCATTGATTTTAGCTTACTGGTTCTACTAGCCCTTCCCCTTGCCACCATTTTGAGTTATCAGTGATAGATTCGAGTAAATGGGTGGTCCTACTTTTAAGGGGCTTCTTTCCTTAAGATCTATGTAAGCAATAAACCCCCTGTTAAACCCCCTGAAACCGTCAAACATTCACCCCTCTTCGAATACAGGAAGAATGTAGAGTCGCGTTAAATTAGTTACGCAAGAAGTCGGTAAAACATCCTATCGTCTAATACCATATCCATCACCGGCTTTTGCATAGAGAAAAGAGGATGTTGACAACATAAATGCATACGATTTCTCGTTCATTGACGAGTTGCTGACCGTCGAAACATGTTTCTTTTGATGGATGACTTTCAGTTTCGTCCCGAATATCGAATACAGATTTTGTGTATGTGTGAATCGAATGTCTTAAAAAAACTATCGAATATATTTAGATAGAAGTTCATTGGAATACTTTTATTTTGAATTCAGTATCACGGTAAAACTTGACAAATTAATTCAATATGTTTCTATAATCGCATCATACTAACAAAGAGAAGGCTTATACCGGAAAGAAAGGGGTTGATTCGGCACGGAAGGAAGTATTGTATTTTAACAGATGAGAATCGATTACTTTTAGAGAAGAATTTTTAACTTGCACGCCAAAACAAAAATGGAATCTCAAAGTATTAATTCCATCTAAAACTCTTTCCGAGTTTGGAAAGCTCATGTTTCAAAACTTTTTCATAAATTCATTAAAATTCGAATTCCCTCATGCGGATTTCTGTCGTAATACACATACTGATGATTAAACGGAATTTTATTTCTTTTCATTTAACTATAGATATATGGAATTTCTCATATCAACATTTTTAAAATGCATCTGTTCTTTTGGATAATTCGGTATTTTCACAATTACTTTCATATTTTAAATTCCAAAATAGCTTGACATTCTTTAATTTTTTACTACTAGATATTTTGACAAATAAGTGTTAATTTTACTGTACAAATTAATTTCTAGAAAGCGAATTTCAAAACGAATTCTCTCATCCGATTCGTTCTCTAAGACTTAAATAAAAACGCCGAGATTGAGAAATAAACTTTAAAAAAAGATTAAAATGAAATCTGCTATGCATATTTCAATATATCATGTCAGAACATCATTTCTTGAACGGCCAAGCACCGCGTGCTAGTGCGAGTTAAATTATATTTATATTCATTTTCATTGTTTCACTGAACGAGACACTTTAGTATTGAAAATGATCCAAAAAAAATTTGGATAGCATTAAAAAAAATATCACATTTCCTACTTATTTCATTACATATAATCGCGTGCTCAAAATGACATTTTTCTAGGTTTTGTTTGTGGTAGTCATTAACTTATTTTTTAAAAATTAGCTTTTGTAAAGGTGATGGCAACACATTATTAAAAACTGATTTCTTGAGATGCTCACGCAGATAATTATATTTTTATTTTTTGCCTTCGGATTTTTGTTGACGCCACCAACCTCATTCCCAAAACAACATCATATTGATATTTTTTAAAAAAATTGCATTTGAAACACTGGCGTAATTTAAACATTTTGTCTTGGTCTTGGACAGAACATTTTATGGGACATTAATTTTCATAATTTATTTTTTCATTTTTTTTTCAAAACTAATGTAGTTTTCATTTTTTCAAAAGCTAAATGTCATTTTAATTTTACAGTTCATCATATTTTTACTTAACAGCATGAAATATCAGATGATTTTAGTGACTTATTTATTGTTTTTTTTTTAAATTTATAGAAATACGTGTACTTCTACAATTATATAATATTTAATTGGTTAATTTGGTGTTTATAAATTATTCAGTAACTTTGTAAATGTAATAAGATAGGTACTATACCAATATTATTAATTATAAGTGTTAATTCATATTTTATAATTCATGTAACTTGTATTTTTCACAAATGCATTTATATGGCAACTAAGTTCTCTTTTAATTACCTATATGTAGGTATTCTTAGTTCAAATGCATTTATATGGCAACCAAGTTCTCTTTTAATTACCTACATTTAGGAATTCTTAGTTCAAATGTATTTATAGGGTAACTAAATTCTTTTTGTCACCTACATGAAGTAATTCTTAGTTCAAATGTATTTATATATGGCAACTAAGTTCTCTTTTAATCACCTACATAGGTCTTCTCAGTAGCTACCTTAGACTATTTATTGCCTGTTCGGAAACCCGCCACTGATTTGAAACAAATGTTTTCATTTATGATTATTAAATGATGCTAATTAAATTATGATTATTAATGATTATTAAATGCCGCGTGATTTTTAGAGTAAATAATCGTGTTTAGCATATTTTCTTAAATTCCAACTTTTATTTTTTAAGTTCGTGTGTTAAATAAGTGAAAGTAATGATGATTGCAGTTGGTTTCGGGAAATATTAATATCAATAAAATCTTGCTAAGATTTAGGTTTATAAAAATTTTTAATTGAATTTTATTTCAATTTTTTATTGCTTATATAATTATTAACTTTCTCATTAACAATTTCTCCAATTCTCCTCAGAAAAAGGAATGTTATTTTTTATTGATTATTTGAAAATTAAGAAATAGTAAGAGAAGAAAATATTTATCATGAAAAATTGAGAATTCAATTAATATCGAATGGATATCAAGATACGTTTTTTTGACAAATTATTTTGTTTTATCATGTAACAATGAAATTGACTTTAACAAACATGTATACTCTATACGAAAAGTTACAAAAGGATTTTGTTTAAATTATGTTTTAGTTTTATGTTAACTTGACATTTTTTAAGTATCATTTTTGCAATAAAATTCGACGATTACGCATTATTTGCGACTGTAACGGTGTAGCATTACCATCGGGGAAGCATTTAGTAAAATTATATTGTTAAAAAGCGCCATGATTAATACACAAACTTTAGCCAAAATACAAAAATAGCCAAATATTTTTTAAAAAGGGAATGGTTCAAGTTTTCATTGAAAGAGAAATGAATAATAGAAGAAATTCCGTTAATAATTATAAGTCGGTAACAAATTATTTTTTAACAAGTTGGTTTATTTTTTTGTGTTTTATACTGAAACTGTTGAAGATAGACACATGAAAAATATATAAATCATTAAAGGAGAACTTACTGTATATGAAATTAAAAATTTGTAATTGTTATAAAATATTAAGCGTCAATTTTTTAGATTGGAATTTGGCGATCACGCAACTTAACGCTAAAGCACCGACGTTTTGAACTTTGCGGTATAGTGCATTCTAAAAAGCAAAGTTACACCAAGTATCTTCACCTGTGCTTCAAAATCTGTTTTATGACAAAGGTTTTTTGATTGTTATAACAATAATGGTTCAATTCCAACGTGTATATTACTTTCTTATAGGTTATTAAACAAAAAATAAGTTTGTAACAAGTTGCGTCATATTTTAATGTAAAAATTGAATCGTTACAGGCGATCATCTATGTTGTATCCACAAATCGTTAGCAAAGTATTTTGCCTAAGGAAAATTCATATTTATATATATATGAAATATCTTCGTGTTTAATTTTTTCGCAATATAATTAGGCAATTACGCAACATTTGTAACAATGTTCTATTGTTCGAACTATAAATATAGTATTTGGGAGGGGGTAAGTAAATGCCTCGACTGAAAGAAAGTTATTATAAATCTCGACTATTTCGACATTCTCTGCGTTGTTAATTTTAGTAAATGTATTAAATTCTTTTTTAAAAGAAAAGAGATGCAAAATATGGATTTTTGACTAGTTGGTTTACTTTTTAGCGATTTATTATGAAATGGTTGTGTACAGACACTTACTTTCCTGATTAATCATTTCAAGAGGATTGTATCATCAGAAATTGTATATTATACGTATGTGGCATATTTTTATGTATAGTTTTTTTACGATTAAAATCGATGACTACGCAGTATTTTCCGGCATTTACTTGAGTAGAATTCACTTGAATCCGGACAGAGGAGATTGGCCGTAGAATATAGCTCTTTGAGCTATGTTTGTCCAATTGCCTTTAGGTCATGGCGGGGGGTGGGGGGTTCGCAGAATTGACTTGAAGAACTTCCAGTCCAGCTGAGCTTTAGAATTATAGCCAGAAGGGGCAGTTTTCCTTTTTGTATAATCTCACTCCCTTTCTGAGAAGTGAGATAAGATAAATGTGCTTTTTGCTATTAGAAGCCATTTCACTGGCAAAACCGTGTGCCTTCCGTTTGTCAAAATTTTTCAAGGTTCTGAAAAGATTTTCTCATTTCTTTAATCAATAATGTTAAATATCTGACGAAAAAATAGACTTTCAGATTATTTTTTTTGTGCTTAAATTTTTTAAATAATATTGCAAATTGTTTTCCCCTTTGTTATTTCTTCGGGCTTAAATTGAACATCTGGTCCATTATCTTTGATTGCACAGTCTTAAATTTTCTACAGGTAAAATTATTTAACTCTTCAGCATACGCAGCCGTTCTTCGAATATTGACTGGGCTTATATTAAACCCAAATATTTTGAATTATTCCTTTTATAGCTCTTATAGCAAATTTATTTCCTTTAGCATTTCAAATATGATTTTGGATATTTTTCTAAAATTATCTTTTTTACTTAATTCCATTCACACAAATATTTATAAAAAAAATATTTAAATTATTCACTGACATTTTACTTTTTTTCAAAGCCATAGTGTTACACAAGATTAAAACGTCAGCACACATTTGGGACAAAAGGGACAATAAACTTACAATATATTTTTAAAAAAACCCAGTGTTCTAGCGTCTTCAGTTACTGGTGGCGAACCTTTATGGATCAACGTGCCATTTTCCCCCCTAAAATGTCAAAAAGGATAAAGGCGTGCCGTCAAAATAATTTTGACTTGTTAGTATTTGGTTTCATTAATTTCCCAATAATAATTCAAAGCTCTTTTCCCTGTATAGTTGTAAAGGTTTTAGTTACAAGAATAGTTCAAAATTAAAATGACACTAGTGACTTCTGTTGTTGCAGATTAGATGACAAATAACTTATAACAGGATTGAAAGATGTTACTTTTAGCAGAATGAATGCTATATTGGAGTCATCTGCTAAACGGTTTCTATGCGAGTCTTAAATGTTATTCATCTCTGAAAACAATAAATCACATGCATAGGTATAGGAAATCAGGCTTAACCCTAGAAAGATGACCTTTAAAAAAACTAGCAAGAATGATAACTATTCGTTTCTTAGACGAAGTGTATTTAAAATCAATTTTTGAAACTAATTTAAATAAAAGCATACTACTTGCAGATGATTTCATTACTCTTGATTGTCAAGTAGTATAAAAATATTATTTATTTTCGAAGCAATCTTTACACATATATGCATGATGTTCTCCGCACATTGCTCATGGACATAACAAACAAAAATTGCGCGTCGTTCTGCGCAAATTATATGAGCAAAACGCACAAATTTCTCTTTTTAATTTCGGATTATTCAGGTCATTGAATGTTTAAATTTAATTTTAGAAGTTCACTTATAATAGTTTTTGTTGATCGGGACAAAGTTGATATATTGGGACGCTTCTGCATCCATGGAGCAAGAAGAACTTCAGTAAAATCTTCATCTTCAGATTCATTCTCAGAATTAGAATTAGAATTATCTTCCTCACTTAATTCTTTCAATAATTCACGGATAGCTTCTGGCCTACCCCACAAATTTTATCAGTGAAAACGCTTCGACATCTCCAAACATACACATGAACACCTTCTCATTACTAACGAGACAGATAACCATTCGTCTCTGAGACAATTATTGTTCTGAATATACTAAAAGCAGAAATATTTAGGGAAAAAGGAATGTCCTCATCTGTAGTTCCCAAGGTACAGATTAAGGTACTGAGTAGATAGATCCATTTACCGTTATAGGAGAAGAATAGTCAGTTATTCCGTAAGCGTTCGACCAAGAGACGAATGGTTAGCATTCTAGGGTTAAAATAGAATGAACCAGCTTCCACAATCAGGTAAATGTTGGAATCGAATTCCATGATTCCAAAATTTTGTTACTGCTATTTTTAGTTATTACTTGTTAATCTTTCCGTTTCAACTAATTCCAATTTTTTCCTTGTTTCAATAAATTTTTGATTCCATATTGAAAAAGACTGGAAATCAATCGATTGTGTTTCAAATTCTTCCATTTCAACCAATTGAATTGGAACAAGTTCAGTTTATCAAATGAAGTCGCATCCGGGTACATAATAAACTTGAGCGTTTCCGATCATTCTTAGAACTGATGAAACCTCGCTGAAAATCCCTTGTTTAAAGAATCAATTCCAAAAAATTTTCAATAACTTTTTCTTCGCTTGGTTTCTCAATTACATCCAATACTTTGATTTAAAAAAATCATCAAATTTAAGAAGTCTCTCTTGTTTCTTGTGATAACATTATTTCTGAAAACATTTCAGTTTAACGTCAAAAGTGCGAATGAGATCCATCATGACAATAATTGTTTTATTTGTGCCTTGAAGCTTTACGTTCAATTCCTTGAAATATTGGCATATGTCTGCAAAAAAAGCATAAATTTTGATGTCCACAAAGCAATTGTATGTAATGTTCAGTTTTCTCATCATTTTGCATAAACAGATTGATTTCTTCAAAGCAATTAACAAATCTTTGAAGCACGTTCACATTAATATACTATTAAGCCATTATGCACCAAATTGATTTCATCCAACAAATCACTAAACTTTTGATTTAAAGTCTGCGACAATATGATGCCCATTTCTTGACCAACGTGATTGCTTTATCAAGAAATGTTAAATCATCTTAGTAAATAATAAAATACCGATTTCGTTAAAATATTGATCTTATTTTGACGAAATGTCAGACGTCTCGCAGAAAAAAAAATTCATGGTTTTGAATCCCTGCCTGAGGGTGACCCTTGAAAAAGTCTTCAGGCGGAATTCATTGTACTTTTTTTTCCCTTTTCGATTCCGAATTTTAACTTAAGCTAATTTAGTTCATTTTATTTGTGTTCTAGTTGTAGCAGCATTAGCGCTCTCTAAATACAAAACTCTTTTTGATATTGTGGTTCAGGCAATTTAAGTCTTATCCATATTGTTTTCCTTTGATTTGATAGTTAATTTAAATTAAATAGTTGATTCCTGCATCGTTATACAATATTTAAAACATTTTCATATCAGGTTAATAGGAAAATACTTGAGTACCCCTTTTAAAATGATTTATCCTTGAGATAGCATTGCAGTTGGGTTCATAGTCAGGAAAATTTGAAGCATCACAGCATCAAATGTATGAGTTCCTTCCACCATTTGAAAAACGATTTAAGTGGTTATTATAAATAATCACTTAGGAATCTTAATGCATGTTCTGAAAACTCAATATTAATATTTTAATTCCATTTTGACAATGCTGATAATGATATTGATAATATTTGATGCCCATGATAATGCTCTTTTATATAGTAATATACTGTTAAAAGCGAGCGAACGCCGCTGAATCGCGGAGGGGAGAGCGATTGGCGACGGCGTCAAAGAGCTTGGCGCTAGCTGGGGTGGTTTGGCGAAAGGAATAGTCTGGCATCCACAGGATCTCTCTCGGTGATTTCCGACGCTTCGCGTCTCTTTCGCCCGGCTATATAAGGGACGGGCTACCGCATTCGGCAATTTCTCTCTCACTCGGAAGAGAAGCGTTTCGCTGGACTAGCAGATTTTCGCTTGTTGTTTGTGAGCTGTGCTTACGCTTGCTGTTAACGTTGTATTATTGAGCTCGCTGTGGTTTGCTGTGCTATCCGATAACTGTTTTGCAGTCTGTTTTTATTGTGCGTAAGGCTTGCATTTACGCTGTAAGTGACTGTTGACTGCTGGAATTTGTTTATCTGAAGTTTTACTTCATCGAGTCCTTCTATAAATAGCTGTAAATAAATTTGCTTTTTCTGTCCTCAAGTTAAGTCCATTCAATCCGAACCCGCTACGCTAAAAATGTAACAATACTATGTTTTCTAAGAAAAATATGCCAATTATATTTCTCGCGTTTACCAGTTGTGTACAAGAGCATTGACAAAATTCTGACAGCACTGAGACTATGCTGTTTTTCAATAGTTAAAAAAAAAGATTTCATATTAATTTACTTGGCTTAGAATCTAATTTCATGAAAATGTAAACCAATAATACAAGTCTTTCATTTCCCCTTCACAATCTATACTTTTTCTATATTGGAAATTTAATTTTATACTTATGGTGGAAAGTAAGCAGATAAAAAAATTTCCACAAATTATTTATTTTTATTTTACAATTATTTATTAAAGTCATCTTTTACCTCGCTTGAGACGCAAATCTTTTTTGTGCATGTATTATGCTATAAAATAGAAAGAAACATCAACAAATATCCCTTAGTAATTGCCCAACTCAGCATTTTCTTAAACTTTAAAGTTAAATTAGCACACATTTGTTATTTCAAGAGGGAAGGAGGAAACTTTCTATAAAATCAGGTCCATAGGTTTACGAAGTTTATTTGAGCAGTTATAAATTCACTACAAAAAACTTACAATCATTCCAATTAGCATAATTGACATATTCCTTATTTATGACTCGATTTTTGTTTAGGTTAATTAATCCTTTATATCCTTACATTTCAATTTTGAAATTTTGCTTCCATTTACAAAGCAACATAATTTGCTTTGTTATTCAAAAATTTCAAACCTACTAGTTAATAATCAATTTTTGATTCCGTATAAAGAAGTGCTGCTTAGTTAAGAATTTTATTTTTAAAAAAATTACTTCCGATTTCGGCTACGGTCAATAAGCGATTAGTAAGTCGACCTTGTATTCCGACGATCGTTAGCAGAGGACTCTTTTTTTAATACTTTGCGTTCCGATGGTGACACACCATTCAAAATTGTGCATCATTTTGACGTTTTATTTATTTTTCAAAATTAATTGTTACAAACGCCTACCTAATGGTTAAGAGTTGTAGATTAATTTTTCAAAGAAATTCGACTTAAAAGAATATATATATATATATATATAATAGCAATAAACAAATCCTTGTATTAGGTGAATAATTTTGCATCTAATTATTTTTCGGACAGCAAAGGGTTAAAAATAAATTCTTGGTTAGTTTCATATATATATATATATATATATATATATATATATATATATATATATATAATATCCATGTTACGACCAGTGGTGGACGCAGTTGATGCATTTTTGCAGCCATCAATTTTTTGGTCATGTCGGAGGTAATACATAATTTCATTTTTTAAAAACAAAATATAACGATACATAAAGTAATAGTAAGTTTCGGGTGTCCTTTATCCCTATTATTTCAATAAATTCGTATCCATCAGTAAAAAAATCTGTCATTCGTTTTGGATTATATGTAAAAAAATGAATTCCATATTACATCTAATTATAAGAATAAATTTTAAATCTTCTACTGAGGTCGTTTGCCGGATGAAGCTATAACCTTGTTAAACGCTGTGCGTCTTTGTCATTTATTACCCAAATAAATTCCGATAATGTATCGCACGGCGTTACATAATACGAGTACATCAATATTTTCACTGTTTGGTCACGCCACTGGCTTATATTCCCAAATCTTCCTTTTTATTCCTTTCTCCTCGAGCATTCATGCGTGTATCCTTTTGTGCCGGTTTTCTCTGGAGACTGTTCGATTTGAGGCATTATCTTCCGAAATTTGCATTTCTTAGCTGCACCACAAACGGTTCTAAGCACGAGGCGCAATTCGTGACACAACATAAACCGTGATACTGGTACCGCGACAATTAGCAATGGAGAAATCCAAGCCCAAGAAGGTAGAGGATCAATTTTTTACCGAAAAAATATCCAAGCGCGCCAATCTACTGGATGGGGCCTAAACAATCGCCACGGCCTATTGCTGATGAATTTTCGCATGCGAAGCTTTTTCCTAAGTACTTTTTGTCCCATCCCTCCCTGTTTGCCGTGACGTCATCGCAGCAGCAGCAGTGAGAGTGTGCAGCTAATTCAGATTTGCTGACGTAAACTGCGCGGAGAAACATTTTCCACTGCTTGTACGAGAGGCCCGATGAGGGATTCCACTTCCTTTTTGCACTTCGACCGTTGGCGTTATGTGGATGGCTCTCTCATTTGCTTTGGCGGGGAAAAGAAGTACCGGTTATGTCATTAAATATAGCCAGCCGTTAGAATAGCTTCTCAGTGTATTGTTTTCCGAGACTCCTCGCCTTGGGGTAAAACTGAGACAGCGTTTTGTCGTTACACTCAACATTGAGATGTAAAAAAGCGCAGTTTTTTTTTTTTTTCGAATACTGATTCTACATTTCTTGGAAGATAGGATCTTATATTATTTGGTTTGCATCATGCTTTATGGAGTAGGATTATTATATAGCCGTATTTTTTGCTTCGAAATATCGATATTTTTTACCAAATTTTCTGCTTATATTAACCCTTTACCGCGCATATGGGCCTATACATGGTATTATAGTTTTGATTCAATTTTATTTCCAAAATTAAGTATTCTAAAATAATTCAAACTATTTTAAACCATCAAATATATATTTAACAATAATAAAAACCCCCAAAAATTGTCTATGATTTTATGACATTTCGATATAACCACTTTTGTGTAAGTGAGTGAAAAAGCAGAAATGAAGTGCGAGTGATTCATTTTCAAAAAACGATAACAGAGTAAAACGTAAGTACTTTTTGACAAAAATATTTTCGTGGAATCGATATACTCATCTTTCTCGACGGATAATTTTTCCGCTTTTCAACTGGAATGGTTTTTGCCTCAGCACCATACTAGCCCATACAAAAACAAAATATAAAACTTTTTCATTATTAATGTCTTACTGGTAATTAAATAAAGCCATTCCCACCGTGAAACAATTTTTTTCAACACTTTATTAATTCATGCAGTAAAGGGTTAGATAAAAATAAATTGGTAAGGGTATGAACTCGAATTGATTCAAATTAAAAGCAAGCGTTTTTACAATAAAATATTTTAGTATTCCTAATTATTTATATTTTACAAGTTTTATAATATATTTAAAAACTCTTAAGTACTTAGTTATTTTTTTACATGTAAGATTATGTACTTAAATCGTATCCAGATCGTGTTTGTGTGTTTTCCATTGGTATGCCACTTAAAATTACTTTTAGATTTGAATATTGAATTATTTTTGTATTCGTAATGTTTAAAACAAATCTTCTCAAAGTGGTCCATAATTAAATGTTTTGTAAGTTTATCAGAACTTGTTTACAAAATTGTTTAACCCATATGAGACGGATTACCGATCCTGTGTGCGAAGAATTTCCGATGCAGTGAGATGGTTAGCAATTCGTGTATGAAATGATATTGAATTGCAGTTATCAGATAGTACGGAATAGCGGCTTCTGAACATATCTCTCAAAAAATGCACCGTGTCGATTGGGCCCAGTAGAGAATTGAATGGAAAATACCTGGTGTATGAAGTTAGAAGGGGGGAATCTATGATTCGCATTGCCTTATGACTTGATCCGACAATGAATGAATTAAGGTATCTAGGCATTCATACTCTATAAAAATGTTTGGACCATTTCCCTCAACTTTTAAAATCAAATATTTTTTACTTATTTTAGTAGCTTTAAAAAACCAATTTTGTCAAAATAAAATAGCTAAATGCTGTAAGTCTTTTTCTTAAAAAAAAAGGTGATTTCTGTATACTTTATATGAAACACAGCGGAAATTTATAAAAAAAATTTAAGACACTAAAAAAACAGACAATTCTTTATAGCGCAATCTAATCAATGTTTAATGAAAAGGTTCTTATTTAAAAAAAAAAAAATACAAACGTCATATTTTTTTTTTCAGAATAGTATAATGTAAAAACTTGAGAATGGTAATAGAAAGATATTTTAATATTTCAAAATCAATTTTAAATATTACCATTTAATTGTATATATCTATAGTAATCATAATTGAACCAATTTAATTGTATAATTAAATAATATAATAATCTATAATTAAACGAAGGCCCAAATGAAATAACTTTCAAAATACTACAAAAAAATCTTAGTGCTTCCTAAAGTAATAAGACTTTTAAACAAATAAAGGGGCGGGTGGGTGGTGGGCTCGCTTATCAAAACTTTTTTTGATACGCAAGGCCCTTTCCCCCCGGACCCCTGAATTTTGGTGTACGACCTGTGAAGTCGCACTTTGAATAGAACCGAGTTTTGAAACATATCACACATGCATAGCTTGAAATTTTGTAAACTATTTCCTTATTTTTCTTGTTTATTCTTGCTATCTTCAATTTTCCTTGTTTATGAATTTTATTATTTTTTGACAATTTTCAAGCTCTTAGTAGTAAGAATAACGTATTTAGAAACGAATTGTTGGTTTATTTGACAAATAAAAACGTAATCCTTCCTCGTTTTTCGTAAAATGTGTAACAGCACCGTTTGCCCTGCTTTCGAGATGTATACACGTCGTTGCTTGTTTTTAATTCCGCACCCTGTGGTGATCTTTTGAAACTAAATTCCACAGTTAACTGGTTAAATTACCTTAACCCCCGCCCGACCCTCCTCCCGATAAAATACGCTTCGCAAAAATAGAATAAAAGGACAGGATGTTCTTCCCAGGGGTTACGGTATCTGACCTTACCACCTGTGAAGGTAAGCAAAGTGCATGGGGGTCTACCAAACGGAAGCTATTGCGTTATGATGGACTTTAATTCAAGGTCATCTATAAGTTCACGCACCGGTCATTCAACTCTTTTCTGACCGGATCAAAAGCTCTAAACATTTTAAACAAAAAAAAAAAAAAAGAAAAAGTAATATGTAATTTTTGGGTAAACATTTCATTTAAGAAACTCGGCTTTGATTATTACTTGCAATATTCTTGTAGTCATGTCATGCTTGTAGTCATGTTTTTTTTTAATGCAGGAAATTAAGATAAAAAAATATACGTTTTATATAACTCCATTTTGGATTAATTTGATTCATGATTCAAAAAGAATATTTATACCTAAGGGATTTCATCCTTGCTCTTATGCTCAACTTATCCGATGCTGTACGCGATGTTCGTTATTTTCAGCTAAGTGCTGTTTTTTTAACTCCATTGGCTATTCGTTTAATGATGGATGATTAATTTTTCCAGGAGGAGAATATTCTTTTGATTGGCTCAAATTCAAAATTTAGAGCCCACAATGAGGACCTTTTTCCCTTATATCTCTAATATCTAAATATTGAATCCATTTTTCATGGTTTGCCGCCAGCTTAATTGTTTCATGATCAGCTTTTCTTCTTAAATTGCCAGACTCTAGCCCGGTCTTCCTTCGCATTTCCCCCCCCCCTTCATCTAATATCGCTGCACACCGCATTACTATTTGTTACTTATGACACTTATCATGGATAAGCCTGATGCAAATACAGCAGCCGATTTAAGCCGAAAGGAGCATCTCTTGTTTTTGAAGTAGCGCTAACTAGGGCCAAGAGAACGACTTAGCTACACACTCACCACGTTTGCTTGTTCAGCCCCTTTTTACTAGGGGGTTACAGTCATACATCTCACAGAACACCGAAGAACAACCATGCCCGAACCGGGACTCCCAGAACACGAGGAAGACGTGCTACCTCTGTGCCAGAAAGCCGGCGCATTACTATTTTAAAAAAACAATGCAGTTTTAACAGGTGTATTGTTTAGATATTTAAAGGATTTGTTAGCCAAGAGACAAAAAAATTTCCTTAGGCAAATAAAACGGAAAATTATTCATTAGTGTTGCCACAAATGGTGTGTCTAAAATTAGAAGGAACTATAGTGTTTCTAACTCATGCCCTTTTAATTTGGCGTTAAATCTTCTTTTTTTTTTGTCACTATTTTACCGTTAAGTTCAATATAAATATTTTCGATGACTTAATGACTTTTATTAAACACTTTGAACAATACTGGATAAACAAACTTCAAGTGTCTTGTCTTCGCCTCAAGTGTCTTGAATTGCGCCTCGTGCTTAGAACATTACGTTTTGATAGCGAGATGTCTTCAACGTCTCGCTATCAATCATAAAGCTAACAAAACATAATGTTTAAAACATTTTTATATAATGAATACATATAGTCGCAGTTAAAAAATAAGCAATTTACTCGCAATGCATTCCCCTCATTCATGAAAAATCCGTGGCCTTCAGAAAAACATTTTATTCAGATTTAGTACTCCTTTTTAACTCTTTTAGCCTTCTCTATTTACGAAAAAGTTTTCAGAGCTTAGAAAATTTAATTTTTACGCTAAGTAAACGTCCCGTTATTTGATTTAATTCCAAAACTTCTCGGATTGTTTTCTTCCATACAGAAATATTTAGCAGCATAATATAAATAGAAAAACTCAGTCTGCAGCGTTAGGACAAGTGCCAAGTTGTGAGAGAGAATAATTTAGAGTCCATCAAGATAGGATGTAAAAAAGGTGGGAAGCAAAAAGGCGATAACCTAGCGATTTGTCTACATAAAACTTCCGATTCCCCTTCCACCATATATAAATATATAATAACTATATTTGGTTCAGATATTAGGATATATTTTGGTTGTGTTTGCAGATGACAAACCCTTTCTTCTGAAAGAAATTTGGATGAAATTTGTTGGAGATTTTTCATTTTAAAGTCAGGCATGTTACCTCTGTCTGAGAATTTCATTTTTTACGTTGGGCACGTTTACTAGAGAATAGACGAGAGCGCCCTATGTAGCACTGATGTATAATAGTTACGAAATGTTAATTTTTGGCGTGAATTTCGAAATTTTTTTCTGAATCTGTCGTACTATGCTTGGCGAATTATTTGGCAGTCCATCGTTGACATGTGAAAATAGTATCCAAAAATCAAATTTATATTTTAGATATATTTTTCTCAACAGATTGAAATAAAAATTTATACAAAACTGCACTTGTTGTCACAAAGTCCCATACCAAATTTAATATATTTGTTATTGTGTTTTTAAATTATCGTGTTTACATGTGAATGAAAATTCAGACCTACAGACAACCGTCTTGGATTTCACACAAATTTTGATAGGTGTCCACACTATTGATGTTAAAACTGTGTACCTAATTTTCTGTCTTGCTCTTTCCTTTTTATTATATTAAAAAAAAAACCCGGACAGACGAACTTCCAGTGGGGAGATTTTTCACAAAATTTGTTAAGAAATTGCAGATTTGTTGCCAAGGCCGTATACTAAATTCCCACCGTTTAGCTCAAAGCGCTTTTGAATTCTCTTTGTTGCAAGCAAATTTTTTCCAAAAAATGTATTAATCGAACTCGGGAGGTCTAAAATATGAAGATTAGTCGAACATCTCAAGGTCATTTTTTTTTTTTTACTATTACTATGGTTTTTCTTTACTCAACGCATACAAGATATCAAAGAATAAAAAGCTGCCTTGCATTTTAATTAAATTTAATTAAAAATTTTATGGGTGGTTTCTTTTTTAGTGTAAGCAATTTAAATTTCATTGTTAAATAAAATTAAAAATAAAAGAGCTTACTTGCATCTAAAAATTAAAATGCAGTATGGTGCAAAATGTATTCTTGCCAACTGTATTTTTAAATTTATCTCGTAATTTTATTCGCGTCCTCTCTATTCGTATTCTACCAGATGTTTTCTAAAATCCACTTCATTACATCAAATTAAGACGATGTACTGTTTAATGGCCGTTTGCTCATTAAGGCTGCATCTTCTATCTCTGCATGTAATGACGAATCTGTGTAGGTTGGAGCTTTATCTGTCAGATCGTTTGACCTAGTATTTTGAAGAGAAGGAATGCTCATCTCGAAGTACTTTTTGATATATTTTGTTACAAAATCCTAATTTTTTGATGGGGGGTGATACACCTTTTTAAAAGTGTTCCTTCACAAAAATAATTTTTTTAACCATTTTGAAGTCCAAATAATTATTTTTTCAGTGATGCCAATTTAGTTACTGTAAAATTCTTTAGTCTAGATCAGGGGGTCTCAAACTTTTAAACATTGCGACCCCCTTTTTAGACTAAGTACTTTGGCGACCCCCCAAAGTTTTAACTCTGTCTAAAGTTTAGAGACTTTAAAATTTTTACACGTACTCAAGAGTTCGTAGAGTATGTGCAAGGCGCCACATCCCTTGACACTTCATCTCTCCCCTTACTAGTATCATGTCATCTCGAAACTTTGATTGAACAGTTTACAGATTACATTCCAGTTAAGGATATGAGTGGATAGTCCAGTCAAGGATATGTGTGGATAGTCAATCCGTTCAGTGAGCAAGTCGTAACAAAAGCTGAGCTAAGTGTCCTTCATCATGACCAACTGATAGATTTCAAGTGATCAGTCAGCAAAGTAACTTTTAACACAGCTTATATCGACAAATTTTGAATACGTATTAAAAAGGAATACTTAGAACTGTCCCCAACAGCATTAAAAACTTTGATGCCATTCTCTACGCATTACAACTGTGAACAAGGATTCTCCATAATGATGAATTAAAAAAAAATAATCAAGAAATCGTTTGACACTGGAAAATGACATTGTTTTGTGTGTTAAAAAAGCTCATTCCAGACATTAAAAGAATTGTTTAATTCCAAACAAGCTCATGTATCCCACTAACTAATAGAACACAAACACCGAATCGTATGTGTATTAAAAGCTTTCTATACTTTTTTTTAATGAAAACTACAGCAATAAATTAATTTTCTTTAAACTTTTCTTCCACAACTCGCGACCCTCCTTTTGAGAATCCCTAATCTAGATATTTGATTGTTATGAATGAAATCATTTTCCTTATCTTCTGAAATACTCGATCGAGTCATTTTCGTCCATTAATTTAAGCTAAAGAAGGATCATGTTTAATATGTAGTTGTCAGGATGAATATAAACAAAAAGTGAAGTTACAATACCGCTAAATTTAAGACTGACGAACTGGATATTATACTGATGTAACGGAACTATTATTCACTAGAAAAGTTCATCTATAAAATGAACGGAATTGACGCAAAACTAATTAAAATATTACTGCCTTGATGTCTGGCAACTTGATGGAATTGTATACATACAATTTATTTTATATGCTTCATTGATGAAATTAATTAATTGAATTGAATTGAAATTAAATATAACCAATATCTACGTTAAATCAGATGGTCACCGAAGAAGACTGGTAATAATTAAAAATAAAGACAGCATGAATCAGTAAGTAGGATATATACAAAATTGGTCTTGAAAGACGTCAATTTTTTTTTCATCGCGCTATAGCTGAAGGTTAAAACGAGATTTCTCGAGTAAGGTGTAATGATAGCCGGACTACTGAATGCATACCAGATTTGATGCAAAGCCAAATGTGTGATGCTTTTTTTTTCCTCTTGTGCAAAGCTCGCAACTTCGCTCCCCTCTTTTTTCCTCTTTTCTCATTAGCTTTTATTTAGCTTTAATTTCATTTTATAATCCTCTTAGACATTCTTTAGCTTTAGTATACATTCATTTTCTTTTCAACAGTCATTCTTTGAGTAAAAAATTAAGCGCTAAATATCAGAAATACAACTAAAAGTTTTAAACAGTTTAGAGATTAAGGTTGTTTTTAAAGAATTTCATTTTAATTGTATTCCCATGGAAATATCTTTTGGAGCAATGCTCTTTTCTTAATTGCGCAGCTGTCAACGACTCTGTTAAATTAACCCATTGCAGTCGGATGGGGTTTCTCACTTACCATTCAAAACGTTGCATCATTTTGACATTATTTTTCCCCAACTCTGACCTCTTTCTTTACATCAGTTGTGATTGTATCCCCCTCCTCTAACTGCCAATGAACTGATCTTGAAAATTCTCACTACTGCTAGGTTAAATGTATCTTGAATTTGCTGTTTAAAATATTTATTTAAAGTTTAATTTTAATTGTTTTTCTTTATTTATTTATTTTCGGCTTTACTAATAAATTCTGTATAGCTTATAAGTAACAATCCCTTAACCTTTCGGTGTTTTTATAATTTTCTTATTTGGCTCAACATAATTTGTGGGAGAATGCCTAAAAATCTCATGTCCAACGGAAAATTAAAGGCTTCGCGCCTTTGTGTTTCCAACCCCCAACCCCTCACATCATTGGCATTTCGATATTATTCAATTTTGATTCTTAAAAACGCCTGCACAATGGTAAAGAGATGCAAATTAATTTTTCAAAGAAATTTGACTTAAAACAATTATGCATATTTATTTTTCAGAGCAATAAACAAATCTTTGTATTATTTAAGAAATTATTCATCGATTTACTTTTAAGAGTGCTAAGAGTTAAACATTGCATAACATATGAAGCCACGGTTGCCGCTATTTTTGACTCCCAATTTTACTATTGGGTTCGAAGATAAATTTATCATTCATATTGACGAATGAAATGAATCAAAGTAGCAACTCTTAAAATGATGATAGTTTCTTTAATCGAAACCAAATCTGATAAAACGAAATTGTTTAAAAAGCGACACTGTATTATTTTATTTGCTCTTATTTATTCTGCTTTTGCCACTCAAGCCAATAGGAATATCTCCAAGGAGGTCAAGGCCTGACTGTGCTTCTTCATTTGTGAAGGAACACAGCTTTCACTCCATGTCATATGAGCGTTTACAAGGAAACTTAATCCCGAAAATAGAATGAATGGATTGTATTCTGAATATTGAGAAGGTTTTGATTTGATTTAATGGAAAGATTTCTTTGTACTGAACTGAAAAGGTGATTGTTATTTCTTGGTACTGAAAGGGGGAGGCCAGCTATTATTTGCGCAAACTTTGATATTTTTATTTTCTTTTACTGAAACTTGGATTTAATCCACGAAAGTTAGCAAAGATTTTAAAATAATCCTTGTTAAATATCAATTGAAACTGATAATCAGACTTTGAAACATTCAAATGCATATTAATAATCCACACACAGCACATAGTTATCTTGCCCTCCAAGATTTATCAAAGATTTTCATACCTAAGCATAAATTTAAAGGAAAAAAATTATTCGAGATTAAAATTTCCAATTTTACGATTAAAAAGCTTAAAATAGTTGATGGTGGTTTATAGATAGTTACTTAAGATACAGGAAAGGAGATAAAAAAAGGCATATTAACTTAATTCCTGAACTGAAAAATAAATAACGAATTATAAAATTGTTTAATATTAACACTACCATTAAGTGTAAGGGATCAAGTTCCTATCTATTTCAGCACATTAATATAATGATAAAATTTATAAATGACAATCGTCTCAAATAAAAGTAGAGGGACCGGATAGCCTGGTTGGTAGAGCGTTGGACACGTATTATTTACTTGCGGGTTCGAACCTCCCTGGTCGAAGACTCTGCGTGTGTGGTGGCTGGCGCACATTAATATCACTGCCGAGAGTAATATCTCTGGGAGTACTGAGTCAGAGGTGATCGTTCTCTGTTCTAGATCTAAATTACAATCTATATATGAATGAATGAATACCACCCCGTAAAAAGGGTTTGTGGCATGTGTGAACTAGAAGCCAGACTTTGCCCTTAGGTGAGTGCTCAGGGGTACATACCCTCAGAAGCTACTGCTACCCTCCTTCCATTACGAACGAAACGGTTCAACAACAACAATAATAGTATTTAAATGTAGATACTGCTCAGTAATGATAACTTGTGAAGTCGCTGTAATAAAATCATGATACTAAGTTAAAAATCTGTGATGTGAAAGTAAAACTGTGAAAAATAAAGAATGTTAAATTATTGAACACTTAATTACGAGAGGCATATTGAGGTTCACTACCTCAAAATAAGTAGAAACTTAAATGTGCACTAAAACCGATAAATGACGAAATCTTCCAAAACTTGTTAATTCCAAAGAAAAAAAATCTTAGGTGTTCCGTATTTAGAATTACATTAATTTGAAACCATGTATAAATTTAACTTTTTTTTTTCTTCTTCTTTTAATTGAAATACGGAAATAAATATAAATAAACATCATTAATGCTCTTTCAGTTCAGTAGGAGGAAGAGTTAGTTAAAACAACTTCAGGAAAACTGTTGCCAGTTTTTTTGAAACAATACCGATCTTCAAGGTTTCCAAACTTCCTGCTTTTAATTATCTGGAAGAGGTTTCAATCAACAACAGTTATTTTTATTTAATAAAAAGCTTGAAATTTGTTTCCATCATATTAAATGTTTGCACTCTAACTATCAGACGATATTTTTTTTCGTTGTTGTTGAAATTATAATTATTTTAAAGTTTGTGAAGAGAAAAATTCAGTTTCAATTCTATAATCATTTTTATAATGATATGATCAACATGTTCATAAATGTTCATAAATATGAAAACATGTTCATAAATATGTTGCAAAAAAATCTAAAACTTCTTGTAAGAAGAAAAAATTATCAAAAGATTTCCTCAGAAATCAAAATTTCGATTTATAATATACATTTCCTTTTAGCCGCCATTTATAAATCAGTTATGCTTCCTATTTATCAAAATATAAATTGAATCGCCATCTGAAATGGTTTTTGATCGAAATTCGACACTTTTATGATTTAATTCCATTTTCACAGGGGAAAAGAATTAAACTTGCATGTTTTTAAACAGCATTATTAGTACTAATCCACAATGTTTTATAGTGTAAATGATTATTCATTGTATCAATTTTTGTGTGGTTTTCGAAAATCGACAGGATGTAATTAATGATCTCGTACCAGAAATACTTAGCATAAACAACTCAAGTCTACCTCTGTATAAAACGATTTCAGCTCTAAAGGAGTGGTATTTGATTCTTCAATTCATTCTTAGTATTAATCTTGTTGCTGAAGATGAATGTGAAATTGATATTTTTTGTGATCGAAAGAAATTGTTATTCAAATCTAATCGAATAAGTTTTTCTTTAGTTTGCTACTAGTTAACATTTATTTTCATTGCCTAACTGACTTAGTGTTTTGATTTCTTTCTATTTCTGAATATGAAAATATTTTTAGATACAAACACTTTATGCATATGACCTCATTGATCAAATAGGATGAATCAAATAAAAATGCATTGTTACAGTAACTATAATCCGCACTAACAAAGCTATTGTGAACTATTTTTTTTCGTACTAGTTATATGTGATGACACTTAAGCCATCTTATATTTATTTTATTTCTAA
Source organism: Argiope argentata (assembly GCA_026289955.1). NCBI lineage: Eukaryota > Metazoa > Arthropoda > Arachnida > Araneae > Araneidae > Argiope > Argiope argentata. The sequence goes on along the minus strand of JAOUZG010015602.1, from coordinate 7,185,149 downwards.
ACCTTCACTCCAACAAGAAATAGAGAGAGAAAAACGCCTTACATTTCCCCCATCTGAGTTGACCATTGTTTCTTCCGAAAAATTAATCTTTTAAAAATCTTAAAATAGAATGTTATTCCGATTGAATTTCAATATTTTGAGAATTCCATTAATGCCAGTACGAAAGAGTAATATTTTATTAAAACAATAAACAAATTTTTCTTAATATCGTACGATAAATTTTCTAAAATTGTGGAAATAATGCGTTTATAATAATCTCAAATTCGAGAATAGTGCTTTAATACAATAAGCCGATGAAAATCTCTGAGTAAATAAATGGTGCTAAATCTTACTACATTATATTCTCGCTACTTTCAAAAGTTTGAAAAATACATAATTTATTTTTTAAACTTTATTTAAAAGTTTAAAATATTCGTAGCATGATATTTTATTTTCCCGTATTATACTTCCCAGGAACTTATTATTCTTTTGGAAAGTGAATACTGTGTAAAATAAAATTAAAAAAAAAACATTTAACAAAATTGTTTGTGATGAATGTCCTCATGTCCTCAGGATATATATACTCGTCATAGCTAAATTTTTGATGCATAATTTAGATATGCATTTTTCAAAGAAGGTGAAACGGTTGAATGGTTAAATATACAATAAAGATTTTTAAAAGTTTCTAGTTGAAATTTTTTTCTTTATCTTAAAATTATTCATATTTTCTTTATTGAAAAGAAAAGAAATAGAACCTCAACGTCATTAAATGTCTTAATATTGAATAAATTTTAATTTATTTGCTTTTTTGTAAAGTTTTTGATACAGTTGTTTCTCTATAGATAATCAATCGATATTTCGTTATACTCAAATATTAAATACCCGGCGTTTTTGTTTACTCGATCCCAACACTTTGAAAAACATTTGTGAAATGTTTGTTTAGAGCATGCGCAAGCTAACTAATGTCGAGGCTTCCAGAAACGCTTTTAACTAAAATCAGACCCCTCGTAATTCATTATCATTAAAACCGTGTGCCAACCATTTTAAGTTGCAGATGACGTAACTGTATCAAATTTTCCCTGCGTGGCGATTGAAACATTTGGCGAACGAAATCTATGCCAATTTTTGGGTGAGTAGAGAATGGCAACCCTCACAATACAACGTCATCTTATGAGTAGAATTCGAAAAGCGGCTTTCGAAGTTTCTCTCAGTCGGACGATTTATCCCTCTTTTTTTAATTCCCCCCTAACTGTCGAACCGTGACTTATCAAAAAATCCCATCTTTCTCTTTCTGGGTGCTTCTTTTCTCAATGATTTACTCAAAAATTGACCGTGAAAAAAGGTGACTAAATAGTTCTAGTCTGGATTTTTTCCCTCAAATAGTGCATAGGTTCTGTAGATTCATAGTGAACGTGGCATTTCAAGTTATCGCTAACATAGTCGGTGAGTTCTTATTTCTTCACTGTAGTGTGTTGGTTATAGTTCTTAAAACTTTTTATACTGCTACACTGCACAGAAATTTTTTTTGCATAATTGTTCTCTGTGTTTTGGCAACAATAAATTAATGCAGAATAATTAAATGCAGAAATCTGTAGTCGGATTGTGTTGTGTTCGCTGTATGGATTATATTTTTGAGGAAAGAATAAAGAAAAGACGATCACTGATGTAGAACAGCTACGGAGAGAAAAATGTCTTTCGTCAAGGTCAAGTGTATATGAACTTCGAAATGGAAATCTAGAAGAGGAAATTAGATTTCACGTTAAATTCGCAGATGAAAAACGGTTGTTCGCTTCCACTTTCTTCGGGAGCATACTCGAAACAAATTTGTAGCTATTGTGCGTTTATTGATGTAGAAGATTTATGATACATTGAGAGAAAAGAAATCTTTTTCGCATAATACAAATTAAACTGCCATTTAAGACTCATAAAATAAATCTTGCTCAAATTTTTATATTGTGGATTTTGATTCACGTTTAAAACTTCGAACAGTTATATATTTACTATGACGTTCCATGACACCACCTGAATTCAGAATTGTTTTAGATAGGAGCGGCATAACATTTATTTACCGAGGAATATATTTTTTGTGTACACGTAAATAAAAAGTGAATTAGGTTAATTATAAAGAGGAACTAATTAACTATATTATATACTTGCACAATTTTGATCAAATAATTTACATAAACATTCTTATTTTCCATAAAAGTGTTGAAAATGATACACCGTCAATACTTTCTCGACCGTCCGGGCCGATGTGAGGCCTTTACTCATAGCTTAAAAATATTATCATTTATAAACAAAAAGTTTTCTATGATTAATAGAGGATTGCTGTTGGAAATAATTAGAAACTTAGGATGCACTGCTTATAATAAATTTTCACTGTAAAGGTCTGGTTTCGTTGAAAAGTTTTCTTATTAGATCATAACTTAAGAATCTGTTTGAAAAATGAGTAATATAATTTTATTTTCATTAGTTGTTTCTCCATATATTTTTTAATACTAAGTATTGATAAAAAATAAATTGAAGCATTTTAGTTATTAAATAACTTTAAACAAGGTGCTTTAAATCGTATATTTTTTTTAATAATAATGAAACTTTAAGGACCGAAATTTATAATTTAACCAATGATTGGACGCGTAGCCGCTGAAATAAAAACGACAGTATAATGACATAAGACGAGTTTTTGCGACATATTCTGCTATTTCCCAACAAAGATGGTTTTAGTGACACACACTGCGGTTTAGTTTCTACTGCATCTTCACTAGACTCGCTTTGAACTCCAGAATATTTGTGGTAAAATATTTTAGCTCTGTCTCATTCATAGCTTTCACCTGCCTGGGTTAAGAATCGACGATTTTATGCAAAAACACACGTCGTCTGCAAATAAACAATTATTTTCATTGGTCATTTATTGATATATTTACGTCAGCCCGAGCACAGATTCTAAATTGTATAATATTTCAATTTTTTTTTCCAATCTTACGCCAGGAAAAGATTTTTCATTTCGAAATATAATGGCTTGAAATGGCCGTATAATAAAATAGATAATTTAGAAGTTTGCCTGAAAAAAATTCTTAACAATATTAAATTAAAAAAAAAAAAACTTAACATTTTTTTTCACACATCCAAAATAGTTCCTCTCTGACTTGAAAAACTATTTTTTAAATTTTTTAGCAATGGTCTTTATAAGTGCAGTATAAATACTTCCACTCAAAGTTAAATGAGATAAGCAGCAAAAAACTTCTCTCCGAGTATCGTTTATCATTACTAAGCCATATTTTCGAGAAAGGAAAATGAGATTTTTAGAGAATGTCAGTAACAAAATAAAATAGTTCAGGCTTATGTAAAATTTGAAATTTTACTGCAGTATGATGTTTTTTAACAAATTTTAAAGCTTATTTAAAAAGCAGAAACGCCTTATTTCGTCTTAATGTTTAAATTTTGTCATTATTTGACGTTTTTTGAATTGGAATGTGGATTTCTGATGAGGCAGACCCTTCAACTGCTAAGAACCTCTAGGTTTGAGAAGGTCTGTGAGGAGATCGATTAAAATACTATATTTTCTACTGGCCAAATAAATTTTTCAAAAAATAAGAATTCTCTGAATCATAGAATATCAGAATGTTATTTAATCTATATCAAATATAATTGATCACGTTCTTGCATGTTTTATTAAATTAACTTAATTATTAGAAAAATTAAGGAAATTGGATATTTGCCACAATGATATCGCGTGCCAGAGTAGGATATTTAAAGACATGATAGGAAAATAAAAACCTTTTCTCAGTTATGAAAATAAAAATATTAATTCAAAATAAATCATTAATATGTCAAATGTGCTAAAAGGTAAAATTAAATTGCCCTAACAGACTCGTATGCACTGTCTAAGGCTGTGAGATTCCTATTTATGCTCCTGTCTGTAAAAAGTTTATACATATAAATTGTCATATTAATATACATAATCTCATATTAATGTGAGTTACAAAAAATATTTAATCTTTACGTTATAAAAACATTTTATTAAGATTTTTACATCTCCAGAACTAGAATCTCAATAAAAAAAATTAAGTTAAATCTGTGTTAGTGAAAAATTTGCAATCGAAATTTTAAGCAACCATTTTGATTACAATAAATTCGCCGTTATATAGTATTGAAAACAATAATTAAGTTTTAAATTTAAACAAATTCTATAAATGTAAAAAAAAAAAACTTTACCTAAATTACATCTGGACTAAAAATTATATTTTTGACAATTGATGTGAATGCAATTAAATTTGACTTAAGTATGAGGTTGAGTTCATTGTTTTTCACTAGTATTTTGGCAAACAAAATGGATTCGAAAATATTAATTTTTCTTCGTTGTTAAGCTGCAGTTTGTTAACTAATTAAAAAAAAATCATAGTTTATATAAAAATCAAATTATGAGAAATTCAGGAATATCATGGAAATATTTAAAAATAAAATACTTGTAGCAACAATGAAAACAAAGTTGTTTCTTTACAACCATAGATTTCAAATTCAAGATTTACCAATTTAGTTACTTTATAATTTTTATTAAAAAGGTATCTTTTAAAATTTTTAATTCATTAATTATTAATCATAGCAAAACAATTTGGTGCTGTTTTAATTTTGGGAGTTATTATAAAAGAACCTGTAAAATTTAACAAATCTAATCAAAATTCTGAAAATTTCTAAGTGCTCATTTTTATCTTCTAAAGTATAATTGCCAAATTTTGATAGCTCTAGGTTTAATGGCATGTCCTGTACAGCGCCCCCCCCCACACAAACACCTTTATTAGTAGAGGCCATCAGGCCCTGACTAAGGCAGGGGCATACGAGGCAGTTGCCCCGGGTCCCCACAGCCCCCACATAATTGGGGCCCCCAAATCGTATATAAATATTATTTTACGTTTCCTTCTATAATGAATGTTCTTCATTACTAAAGTAGTGAAGCAGAGAGGGGCCCCAAAGAATTTTTTGCCCTAGGCCCCAACTAGGCTAAGTCGAGCCCTGGTGGTCATGCATTTCTATTTAAATTAGATATATTTCATGATTATAAAATTATATATAAATATGACTGTGAAAAATGAAACTTTTAAGAATTTTAATTGCTGTAATTATTTATCAAAAACACTGAATATAAAAAGACAAGGATCTTTAACAGTTGCGAGATTTTTTTATTCATAAATAAATTATATGTTAATCAAATGAAATTGGTACTTTTGACAATAAATGAATACGAAGAATACGATTAAAGTTAATTCCTTATCGAAACTTTTAAAGTTTCGTTCAAAAGCATCAAAAAATGTGAAGTTATCTTGGTTTTTTTCCTACAACATTTATCTCCAATATACCAACTCAGCTTAGCTGACACCTGGCATTTTCCTCCTCGCCTTTCTTTTCAAATATACAAAAGTCATCCTTCGTTGGCCTCTTTGCTGTGAGGCCACTTGAAGGTAGTTTTTTCAAAACGCTTTTTCAAGGGAGGGTTTGCCAAACGATCGCAGTAAAAATTCATTTTCCTTTACATTCATTTCCTACAAAAAAAAAAAATGAATTTAAATATATGTCGTATTTGTATTGAACAATCACTTAGAAAAGCTTATTTCTTGACATTTTCATTTTAAAATTCTCATATTTGGGCTTACTTTTTAAATATTTTTAATAATGTATTAAAGATTGGACTTTTACCTATCAAAATTATTTTCTGCTTTTAGATCTTGACATTTATTATGTCAGAACATTTTGTTATTTTGGAGATGAGGTTTTTAGCGTCAACAAAAATTCTCAGGTGAAAAGTAAAATATTATCTGCACTAGCATCTCAAAAAGTCAGCTTTTAAATAACACATTGCATTTACAAAAGCTCTGATTTTTAAAAAAATGAGTTAATTACTGCATCAAATAAAACATAGAAAAATGTTTATGTGAAATGAAATAAATAGGAAACGTGATATTTTTTTTAACAATAAATACGAGACAAAGTTTGTTGGATCGTTTTCAATACTAAAGTGACTCGTTCAACGAAACAATTAAAATGAATAAAAATATAATTTATCTCGCACGAGCACGTGGTGCTTGGCCGTTTGAAGGAATGATGTTTTAACATGATACATTGAAATAGGCATAGTAGATTTCATTTTAATGTTTATTAATTATAGTAAAATGATTTCATAATAAATATGAAAATAGTATTCGTTTCTAGAGAATCGACTATTATGCGAATTAAAAAGTGCGTATATAGTAGATTCCCTGTAAACTAACTCATTAGTAAACTAACTCATTAGTCAGGTGAACCTGTTGGACACATGTTAATTGACAACGGGTTCTTCGCTTTTTAAAAATCTATCTCCTTTCAATATACGGTTTATAAGTTAAGCGTGTTTCCCAATAGCATTTTACCATGTTATATTTTTCTGTTTGGGAAATGTTTAGTGATGTCTATATTCCGATTAGGGATGTGTCAGATTAGAGAAATCTACTATACTACAAATTGAGAGGGAAAGTTAAAAATCCACTTCGGAGTTGGTCCAAAGAAAGCAATGCTTAATTTTACCTCTCAATTGGAAGGTTTGATGGAAGAAAGGAATTAGTTGTGAATTTTGTAATGGGAACAAAAACAATTACATATTGAGTATAAAAATAAAATTTGAAAATTTATTAAAATTAGAGAACGGATAGTGCCCAGATGTAAAATTGATATAATTGAAAAGGTGATTTTTTTTAAGACTCTGTGAAATTCTCTTTTTATATTTTTAGGTAGATGCAGTCAAATAAAAAGTCGAACTACTTGCCTTTTAATATAATTTTGGGAGCTTTGTAAAACTGAAATACTTTCCTTTTTAGTAAAAAAACAAACAACGCAGAATTTTATCCAATTGGGAAAAGACTGTCGACTTGTATGCATACTTCTTTTTATATATACACCTCTATATAGATTTGTATTTGAATTATCATTAGAAGAAACTGATTATTTTAAAGTTTCTAAAATTCTATAGCATTTATTACATTGAAATAAAAAATCTCTTTAAATCATATGTGTAAAAAGTATGCTTATTAAAATCTTTATTAAAAACATTAAAATTTCTTATTTTCTTAATTTTTATAAACTTTTCTCGCCTCGTGTTTTGAACAATACTTGTGAAAAAAGAATCCTTGAACTAGTTCATATCCGCATTTACTTGTCCCTGGTACTAGTCTTGAGAATTGCCATGGAGTCAAAACATTAGTGTATATTTATCACATTTTAAAATCAAACATAATCGGAAAAGGAAAACCTATCATGTTTGGAATGTCATTTACATTTGTAAAGCCGATAATGATCACTGAAGGCGAGAAGATGCATGGTACAACCGAGACGCCACTTATTCTTATAGGGGGAACTGTAAATGGGGTTGTACAATTGCCAATTATTAACTAATGGGCTCTCAGAGCTGTAAATCTCATACGGACGATAAACAGCCGCAATAATTCTTCACCCCGAATGGAAGTAGGAGTTCTTGTTGACAGTTTGACATCAATAAACATAAAAAAAGGCAATAAGACGAATGTCGTCTTGAGTAGAACGAATCTTTTCTGTGGTGTCAAATATCTGTTGGTTGTAAACTCAATTATTTCTTGCTTCTATGGGGGGCAATCCCCCAAAAGGTATTTTGCTGCAAGAAAGATTCGCGATTTAAAATTGAATCTGTTTTCCCAATTCCTCTTCATTTATTTCGGAATGATCTGAATTTTACATAATTGACGATTAGTTTTTTCAATGTCTAATAAAATATTAATGTTTTAAATACTGGAAGACGTATAAAAATAGGGCTATAACTAGCCATGTTAAAGGTTTCAAAATGTATTTTCATTATATGCAGTATGGTAATCAAAAATTAGCTTAAAAGAATCAGATTTTCTTAATTTTCCAGATTTTGGTATACATTCCTATTAAATTATGCAAACCATCATTCTCAATGTTTTGCGAACTTTGTTACATGTGTTAAAAACATATTATAAATATATTTATAATATGTTAGATAAATAATATATAACATATTATTTATATTTTTATATGAATAAACATATTCTCTTCATTATTAACATGCAAAGGTACAATATTTTGAAACATATGACGGATCAGATTCAAAACTCTGTAATTAAAATATCTTAAAATTGATTTAGCTAACTTATCTTTAAGCTTCAGTGATCTGTAAATATTATTGATTCATAAAATATTTTGATTGGTAATAATTTGATTCGTAAAAATACCTTCAAAAATAAAATTCAAATTCGCAGCAAAATTATATATATATATATATATATATATATATATA
>JAOUZG010015602.1:7132265-7166853 GCA_026289955.1 Argiope argentata | reverse complement strand
AATTGATTACCATATGGCGCACATTGTAAAATCGCCAAATTTTACATGCGAAGATAAAAGTTATAATGTGGTACCCATTTTAAGGCTTGAGCGCAAATGACACCCTGTAATGAGTTAGCTCTAATGGGATTGAGCGCAAATGACACAGAACCGTCCTGGGTACATCTGGTTACAATTTTCCAATTTTTCGGCTCAGATTACAATCACCGTAAATGTGTTTCTTTGTAATTGTTTCTTAATTTCTATAGTTAATTCATTTTTGTTGGTAATTATCTTTTAATTCAGCTTTTTTGAATTTATATTGGAAAATCTTTTTTTTTAAGTTTAATCTTTTATAAAACATTCTATTTAAAAAAAATATAGCAAATATTTTAGATGTGTAGATTTTCTTTCAAAAGAGATGGAGCTGAGAAAAATTATTCCATTAGTTTTAAAGTAAGACTAATGTCAAATTCGAATCATTCTGAAACTTTTTGAAATTAAATAACTCAAAAGAGTATTTAACTTATTTAAAAAAATCTTACAAAAGTTATATATACACTGAAGTGACAAAAGTCATGGGATAGCAATATGCAAATATACAGATAGCAGTAGTATCGCAGCGAAAAAGTATAAATGCGCAGTTCGTTTTCCAGAGCTTTCATTTGTGTTCAAGTTATTCATGTGAACAGGTTTTTCGTGATTTATGGCGGCACGACGAGAATTAACAGACTTTGAACGTGGAATGTTAGTTGGAGCTAGATGCATGGGTCATTCCATTGCGGATATCGTTAGTGAATTCAACATTCCGAGATCCTCAGTATCAAGAGTGTGCCGAGAGTATGAAATTTTAGGGCATCCCATCCCATCATGGACAGCGCAGTGGACGACCGAAACCGCCGACGTCTGTGTAGAATGGTCAATGTTAATAGACACGCAACACTTCGTCAAATAACTCAGGAATCAATGTGGGACGTACGAGGGACGTGTCCGATAAGACTGTGCGGCAAAATTTATCTTCCCTGGGCTATGACTGCAGAAGACCGACTCGAGTGCCTTTACTGACAGCACGACATCGCCTGCAGCGACTCTCCTGGGCTCGTGAGCATATCGACTGGTCCCTAGACCAGTGGGAAACCGTGGCGTGGTCAGATGAGTCACGATTTAAGTTGTTACGAGTTGATGGTAGAGTTCGAGTGTGGCGCAGACCCCACGAAGCCATGGACTCAAACTGTCAGCAAGGCACTGTTCAAGCTGGTGGCGGCTGCATAATGGTGTAAATGTGTTGGCGGCTGCATAATGGCTGCAAAATGGTGCAGCTGAACCGATCATTGACTGGAAATGGTTATGTTCAGCTGCTTGCAGATCACTTGCAGCCATTCATGGACTTCACGTACCCACACAATGATGGGATTTTTATGGATGACAATGCGCCATGACACCGGGCCAGAACTGTTCGCGATTGGTTTGAAGAACATTCCGGACAATTCCAGCGCATGATCTGGCCACCTAGATCACCCGTTATGAATCCCATCGAGCATTTATGGGACATAACCGAAAGGTCCGTTCGTGTCCAAACTCCTGCTCCATCCACACTTTCACAATCATGGACGTCTATACAGAGAGTATGGCTCAATATTCCTGCAGAGGACTTCCAACGACTTGTGGACTCCATGACACGTCGAGTTGTTGCACTTCACCGGGCAAAAGGAGGACGGACACTATATTAACAGTCACCCCATGACTTTTGTCATTTCAGTGTATATATATATATAAAATTCTCTTCAAAAAGGCTGCCAAAATTTTAATCGCCGTATACGTTATTGTACTTTTGTAAGATTTTTTAAATAAATTAAATACTCTTTTGAATTAATCTCAAAGTTTCAGAATGATTCGAATTTGGCATTAATCTTATTTTAAAATTAATGAAATAATTTTTACTATTACAAAACTTACAGCTAAGGCATCAATGTATCAGATTTATTGTACCAACGTTTGAAATAGCATACTCAATTTATGTTATTCAGACTTTTTGTTTGTAATTTAAAAGCATCATATAAACTTTGAGTATTTAAATTCAACCTTACAAAAGGGTAAGTGATCGAAAATTCAAAACTGATCAATAGATAATTATTTATGGTGTTATTATCGCCGTATATTATTAGATGAGAAATTCATGGCTAAAGTTTTCTTAATTGTGTGATAAAATTAAAATGTACATAGGACCTTGGCAAATTTGAATTTTAAGGAATCTCGGTAAAATTTCTATTTTATTCGAATTGAAGAAAAAGTGAGTATATGGAAAGAGCATAGAAAGAATTAGTTTTTATTTTTAAAATATCTGTACAAACCCATTTTTTTATCTATTTTAAACAGTAATTTATAATTAAGAAATCAAAGGATATTAAACAATATACGATGCTTTGTATTAAATAATTGTTACAATTAAAATTGCAACAATTTTTTCAACGGCGTTTAATTATAACTTCGGAATACCCAAAGTAAATTCCAGTTATAAAAGATACTTTATCACTAAGTTAACAAGAAGGCCTGAGAAATATTTGAATTGCCAATGAATTTGAATTAACACTAACATATGTAATTCCACCTTTCATATTTGGCTACAAAATTAACCATTTCATTTTGCTCTTATAACTAAAAAAGGTGGATTTTGTGGTTATTTTTTTTAGTTTCATGGCAAATAATAAACCTTTTCCATTATTTTATATACTTTTAATCTCTTTTTCTGATTGATCTGACTTTTCTTAATCATTATTGCAATTTCAAAAAGTATCGGTATCCCATTGACTTGATTTTCATTAATTTTTTTTCGCTATTTCCTTATACCTGGATATTTATAAACTTATAAAATTACCCCAAACTTTAGCAGTCCAATGTCATCATCTCTGTGTTTTTAATTGATTGAGCTGAATGAATATCATTTTTCTCGAAAAGGAATTAAATATTAGTTCAAGATAAGTAAAAAAAATTCTAAATTATTCAGCGTGATTAAATTATTTAATCCTCAAATTAGGCATGCTTCCTTGTCCTTTTATTCCTATCTTTTAATTTTTTTTCCAATCAAGGTAATGAGTTTATCAGGATTTCTTAAAGCTCACCAAGTTTAATAATATTTTAATAATTAATTAATGTATTAAATATTAAATTATCTAATGTATTTTAATTGGTAGTTAAAATCTGTATGATTAAAGTACAAATGGATAATAATGACATTATGTGAATGTATAAATGGATGACATGTTAATGTATAAATGGATAATGCATGCAGGTCTGACTAAGACAGGGGCATACGGAGTAGTTGCCCTGAGCCCCGACATAAATGAGGGCCCCCAAATCGAATATAATTTTACGTTTCCTTCTTTAGTAAAAGTCCTTCATTACTAAAGTAGTAGAGCAGAGGGGGCCCCAAAGAAGTTTTTGCCCCGGGCCCCAACCTTACTAAGTCGGGCCCTGAATGCATGACTTTATGCGAATGTATAAATTGATAATACGTGGCATTATGCGAATGTATAAATGGATAATGCATTGCATTATGGTGAATGTTTGAAAAATTGTTAATCTTTAGTTCAACCTTCCACCCCCCAGTCTGCAAATGTAGAAATCCTTACGTTTTTCCAAATTCACGGGGATTCTTCTTCGACACTCAATGCTCCCTCCCCTTTCATTCCTTTCGTCCCTTATCACTGGACAATCCTTGACCTTCATTTACCCTTGGGACTATAGAACCCTTTGAATAGAAGTGAATTATATGGCTTTCTTCTGAATCGAATCCATTGTCGGGAAGTTCATTCAGTGAGTTCGAAATGACGAAGAAGCAACACATACGTTGATCTCTATACGTTTACAATATGCGTTTTTATGGTCTGTAGTATAGTGACGAAAAGCAAGTGCATTTGGATGTTTCCCTTTTTACCGAGTGGGTTTAAAAATTTGATAGAAACCTACAACTTTCGATGATTACAATTTTTGAATGCAATTTTATGGATTTAGATATGAGGTTCTTGGATGTATTTAAATACATGGAATTGGTTTGATTGGTAGATGATCAACTAATTGATGCATTCAACCTGAAATTTGATACAACTCTACTGATAAAATTGTATATCAAATAGCATCTATCTAGCTTTGTTGTATTGGACTTATTGTATTTATATGCTCTTGGATAAAAAAAGCATGGATCTTGCGTTGAGATAGCAGAGAATTCCGAAATATTAGTTCTAAAATTTCATTTTGTATTTATATTTTGTATTGGCATAAATCGAAAAATATTTTGAAGTAAGATCTGCAATTTATCAAAGTGGAATATTTTAGCAACAATTACTATTTTTTTATAAATAGAAAAAAAAGTATTGTAGAATGTATTTCCAAATTAAACGCATCAAAATGCAAATATTGTCGGTACCAGAAACTTAAATGCTGTTTATTTTATTCAAGTTTAAAACTACTGTTGATTTATTGCAACTATCCACGATCTGTATCAAATTGATGTTCAATCAATCGATATATATAATGATTGTATATATAAAATGAAGCGTTTTATATTAAATACTATATTTTGATATATAAAATTTATATATTTTTGTACTCTTTATATATTATAATTTATATATTACATATTCACATTTCATCCATCTAGTTCAAAGCGTTTCGAATTGTCTTCTTCACGGATAGACATAACTTCAGAGGTTTGTTTATAAAACTGGATGAGATTTGCGTTTATAAAACTGGATGAAATTTGAAACTTGGATCTAGAACTACTGAAATTTGTGATTGTGATATGAGATTGTAATTACGATTTCGATGGTAAAAATTCTTTAAAGAGTTTTGTAAAATTGGACTTAAGTTTTTAACTAAAACCTAATCGAAATGTCAATCTTTTCTTTAACTTTCCAAGTATGTTATTGCATAGAAAGTTACTACACCACGATCATGTTAAAAAAAGTAATAAAAACAATTTTTTGAAATCAATTCCCTCTTTGGATATTAGGAAAAATTTTGGAAATGAGAAAATATTTTATTTTAGTTACTTTTTATTAAATTGATACAATCGTTGTTCTCGAGTTCCGCTTTTCAACAGAAGGAGTGCAAAAGCTTCTGAGGATATAAACCTGTGAACACCCAAATAACGATTACCTTTGACTCAGTACCCCCAGTGGTAAAACACTCGGCATGTTGACCTTTTTGAGCAGATTTGACTTCGCAGCACAAGGGATGCGAATCCAAAGCCTTACCAACCAGGCCATCCCGACCTAGCAATTACAACTACTATAAAGAACTAAAAAGGAGAGAAAATTAGTTTAAAATTAATTAATAAATTAATGATTAATTAATGAATTAATATTTGAAAAAACTGTATTCACATTAAGTGTCCTCCACTACAAGTTTTAAAAAATTTACTTGAATTTTATTGGATAAATAAAAAGTATTTTATTAATAATTAAAAATTTAAACAAGATATATATATAGGAAAAGTGTGAGCTAATTGTAGGGATTGAAAAAGAGTCCTTTCTATCTATATATTGTATTTCGCTCTTTTTTTTAAATTTTTCTTAAAGAAATTTAAGTATATTTCAAAAGAATATCTTTATGTGCATAAACTATTGCTGAAACATTCATTGCCATAATATACCATCGTTTTGTTTGCGCATCATCTTTGTTTGAAAGATATTTTTCAAAACAATGTAAACACAGACGAATTAATTCCCAAGGTCTTATTATGTTACAATATTTCAGATTAGATTTTTTCTTTTTTTGAATAAGGTAAAATCTGATTTCTTTTAATACTTTCGATTCTACATTCGAAAATCATCCATTAATGTATTGAATAACATTTTTTCCTATTTGATTTCTATCTTGTTTTCCGAGTCGAAATCGTGATATTAGTTTTCATTGAGGGGACTGTTTCAATTTCGTCAGTTCCATCCAAATCCTTTCTGCATTATTTGACCAGCTGATTGTTTAGAAAGCGTTCAATAAGCATTGTTGATGTATCAGGCAGCTGTTTCTCCGCAGGTTTTTGGAGTGAGTATTATTCAGGCAGAATCATGAGGTTTTTACTGAATTTCTAAAATTGTTTTCTGAAATCATCCGAGTGATGACTCTTTGTCGAAGTCGCATGTTGTCGATGTTGACAGAAACTAAACAAAGCTCGCTTTTGTTCACTAACTAGATTTTGACCTTTGGCTATTTATAAATTAGCGGGAATTTTCATATTTCGAACTCTTTCATTAAGAACTTTTTCGAACTCTTTTTCCAAGTTTTTTATTATCACGTGAGAACATTATGGTGTTATGGTTAGGAGGTTTTGATGTCTCCAAAATTTACTGACAAAACATATTTTTACCTGCTTTTACTAGTATTGCATTGTTCTGAATGCTTCTTTGAAAGCAGATGTGTTTTTAAAAAGGCTTAAGAAGAACTATGACATCATAGCTGTTATTTCATCTTAAAATCGGTCGAGCTCCAAAACTCTGTTTTCCAACTAGTAAAATTGAAAATGAATTTAAAAAAAAACATTAAATATAAATAAAGAGAGGGATAGAGAAGTCCTCGTGATTGTTTTAAACCGGTTTAAATTTGCAATGTCTTAAATTAAGATAAATAATGACTTAAAAATTATTCTCGCCTGATAGCATGAAATTTACGATTGAAAATTTCATTTACTTTTTAATAGCTGCATATAATCTAGAATTTTTTTTAAAAATAAAGTTTTAAGAAATGAAATAAAATGCGTAGCAAAGCTACATTATAATTAAAGAATATCTCAGTGATACAATCACATTATAAAAAAATTCTGCAATAAAAATCAATTTTTACTAATTTTTTTTTTTACAATGAAAGGAAAAAATATATATTTTGGTGATATTTTTAATGGTAGAATTGTTCATACAACAGCCATCTTGGCACTTTTCCTAAGTTTCTAATTTAAATTTGATTCTAGTACCACTACTACCATATAGTCTTTTCTAAAAATATTTATCAAAAAATAATAAAGAAATTCCAAGCACTCATTGTTGCCCTTTAGAATAGTATTGTGAAACTTATAAATTGAAATAAAAACATGTAATCCATTGGTTATACGAGGGCAGTGTCTGACTAGAGCCCGTGGTAAGAGGATTGGGCAAAAAATATAGACAATTTTTCAAAATACTATGAATTATGAAATATTAAAACAATGTTAACTCGTCAATCAAGTTTGATCAGTCAAGCATATATTCTATCTGTTCGCTTATATTCATTTTGTCGTTACAATATTCTTCTTTGTATTCAATTTGTCATTACAATTCAAATAATACACACAGGGATTTTGTTTGACTTAATTTCTGCAATTTTTATGTGAAATCCACACATCGATTTTCATCCATCTAATTTTATTTTTGAGGTATCCTGTTAAAACAGAAGTTATAAATTTTAAAAAGATTTTTTTCCCCGGACTAATTTAAGTTTGACTTTGGATAGCTATTAAAATTTTAGATTGAACTTTAAACTTTGATCGAGTGTTTTATTAGTGTAGTAAAAAAGAGAGAGAGAAAAAGTAAAAATCAAGAGGAAGGTTAAACTGGAAATTGAAGGTTGATTGAAAATCCAATTGAAAGTCAAAATAATAGTCATTAACCCTAGAATGCTAACCATTCGTCTCCTGGACGAACGCTTACGAAATAACTTTGACTATTCTTCCTCTATAACGGTAAATGGACCGTTTTACTTTGTACATTTATCTGACCTTGGGAACTACAGATGAGGACATTCCTTTTCCTCGAAATATTTCTGCTTGTAGTATATCCATGACAATAGTCGTCTCAGAGACGAATGGTTATGCGTCCCGTTAGTATTAAGAAGAATGTATTTCTGTGTATGTTTGGGGATGTCGAAGCGTTTTCACGGAGAAAATTTGTGGGGTAGGCCAAAAGCCATCCGTGAATTATTGAAAGAATTAAGTGAGGAAGATAATTCTACTTCTGAGAAGGAATCAGAAGATGAAGATTTTATTGAAGTTCTTGCAAAAGTGTCTCAACATATCAACTTTGTCCCGATCAACAAGGACTATTATAAGTGAACTTCTAAAATTGAATTTAAACATTCAACGACCTGAGCAATCCGAAATTTAAAAAAAAAAAGAAAAAATTGTGCATTTTGCACATATAATTTGCGCAGAATGACGCGCAATTTTTGTTTATGTTCGAGAACAATGTGCGGAGAATATCACGCATATATGTGTAAAGATTGCTTCGAAAATAAATGTTTTTATCCTATTGACAATCAAGAGTTATGAAATCATCTGCAGGTAGTATTTTATTTAAATTAGCTTTAAAAATTGATTTTAAATACCCTTCGTCTAGGAGATGAATGGTTATCATTCTTGTTAGTTTTTTAAAGATTAACTTTCTAGAGTTAAAGGAAGGTGCTATGAACAATACTCAAGGGAACTAAGCTACATTGGATATTAAAATTATCATATACATTAATTTTTAATCGGTATATGATGAATGTCGCTTAAAATTTTAATATGGTAAGCATATATCTATAAATTTATAAAGTTTTTACTTTTTTTCAATTCTTTACTTTTTAGTACATTAATTAAAACATTAAATTCTATTGGCTTTTCTTAATGTGCAAAGTAATGCTGAATTGTTCCGAAACTCAATAGCTCAAATGGCCTTATTAACAAAGACCATATAAACCTTAAAGACCTACGACAGTATAAACCGTAAGGTAGCAAAGGTTTTATTCGTAATAAAGCCATTTGGACTGCATTATTCAAATAATAAAAACCCGGTCCAGAAGCTCCATACTTCATGGGATCTGAACACAGAGCGCTATTATTATCCATCATTACTATTGTTAAAGTTTCTGTTACTGCAGTTTTACCTTATACTAACCTAAACTGTTCATCTCAGTATTCTGAGAACAGTTTTCGGCTGTTCTATCTTACTAAGGGGTAAGAACCGGAAAGATGGGCACATTTCCGGAATTTTTCATCATTCTTTGACCTTGATTTTCGCCCTTTTGGATACTTTTTTCGTCATCCCCTCCCCCTCTCCTTCGAGTATACGAGTATCGTGTCGATTCTGAATGTATTTTTTAAATTCAGTTCACGAGTAATTCGAGTTTATTGTTAAATGAAATATTCCTTTTATCTTTCCTCCAGCTTCTATTTTGTCGAATTATAAACCCATCCTATCGCATGCGCGAAAGCATGGAAAGTCTTAGAATCCATAAACAATACCTACGTATCACTACGCTTTACATCTTGTGTTTCAATTCTTAACACAATCACATCTGTAGAAGTGGAAGTATAGAGGAAGACAATCGCTGGTCTGTCGGAAACCGCTTTCCTCCCTCTCACATCAGCATGAAATTAATTTAATCCATACGAAAAGAGATGCAGAGATCTACATATTAAATAATTCGGTAATTTAAATCCCAACTTCAAGTTATTATACTCTAAACACTCGATATATGCGAATTTTCTTCAAATTTGACAACCCGGTTAACCATGGCTAAGTCAACGATATATCGGATTCAATTGACGTCCATTCAGCTTTAATTTGCATAACATTGAGAGGATAACCGATATGACGGCAATGAATCTGATATTATACTCTGCTGATTGTTTGTAGGCATTCGTCTTAAAATTCAACGCGATTGACGCCAACGAATGCTGTCAGAATGTCCAACATCCATTCAATTGTCGCTTAACCAACCAGTAATTAGGGTTACATTTGGCGGAATAATTAATACAACAACTAAAGAAATCAGATGTCACATTGGTTGGTTAAGAAATGAAAGCACTGGATGAAAATTTAAAAGTAACTATCATCGATTGTTTTGATCACTTGTCAGTGGATCATATTAGATATTAAATTATGCAAGACTTGAGTGTTAGACAGTAAGTAATACAGCAGTGAGTAATACAGCAAATGCATGAATACTTTTCGATTTATTTTCCTTGATTAAATTTTTATTTAATCCATAAAGAAAAATGCTACTTTTTAAAGCGTTAAAATCATGAAGGGATTAAGGATTATCAGAAATTAAATGCAATAAATATTTCATACAAGCGATGTTTACTTAAGTAATTAAACTGGTTCAATTGTTTCTGAAATTTTTTTAAATATCAGCTAAAATGGAATACATTTGATTTTCAGATTATCATGTCAGAACATGTTTTGGGGGTCAACAAAAATCCGTAGGTCAAAAATGAAAAATTTTATTATCTTCACGAGCATCTCAAAATAACAGCTTTTAATAACGTGTTGCCATTACAAAAGCTCTGCTTAAGATAAGTTAATGACTGCCGCAAATAAAACCTAGAAAAATGTCATTTTGAGCGTGAGATTATATGAAACGAAATAAATAGGAAATGGGATATTTTTTTAAACAATCAATGCGAGATAAAGTGTTTTGGATCGTTTGCAATACTAAAGTGAGTCATTCAAAGAAACCATTAAAATGAATAAAAATATAATTTAACTTGCACGAGCACGTGGTGCTTGGCCGTTCAAGAAATGATGTTCTGACATGATATATTGAAATATGAAAAGCAGATTTCATTTTAATATTTTTATATATTTTGTGTGTGTATTCCTTTTGTTTCGTAATTGATAAATGTGGATAAGACGAGGACGTTGCTTGATATTGGAGGGAAAAATGTGAGGTGATTGAAAGGGGAGAAAAAATAGGTAAAACGTTTTATAACAAATGAAGGATTTGCAACTGTACCCTGAAAGGATATTTTTTCGTCTGGATTAATAAGATTGAATTCTGAAGACTTTAGTAGCACCAAATTAGTAGTAGTTGATATATATTGATAGCGGTAAAGTAAAATACTTCTAAAAATTTTGGCATCGCTTCGAAAACTCGAATTATATCTTACAAAATCTATACGATTCGAACTAATAGATCATTTCACCTATAAATATTTTTTCACCCATATTATGAACCGTTACAGCTAAAAAACAATCTTTTTATTCGCAATCGTAACGGTAGGTATCTCTACCTTGTTAAAATAATAAATGGACACTTTTGGTCAATTTTTGGATTTCCATTTTCCTGATAAAATATTTCCTTAAGTTGACTGGTATCCATCGCTAGCTATTTCAATTATGTACAAGTAAGCATTTCGAATTAAATACTTATAATAATCTCTAAGACTACTTCCCAAATATCTTTGAGCTCAGGCACCAACACACAAAAATATATCTTATAAAGGTAAAATTTATTTACGTTATACCTTTTTATTGGTAAACATGTGTGTGCATGATTTTGTCGGTGGATGAATAACGAATTTTAATTACACTCATGCCGTAAATCTCAATTTTCCCATTGTTGTTGCTATTTCCGCTTCAATATATTTTCATCGAATACTTGAACGGCATGTATTATGAAGTGTTTTATCACAAGTTTGAACGGCAGCAGTGAAAAAAAGCATTTGTGATAATACCAATTTTTTCAACGATTTCTGGATTTTACACCTTTTTTTCGTCTTGAAACTCTTTTATTTCCTCTGAAACTTTCAATGTCCAATTTCAGAAAATCTGCTGAATCACTTAGCTGAGTTTTTATTATTTTTATTTTTTTAAGGAAAATACTAAAATTTCGCCAATGTGGGCGAAATTTTACTTTCCCCTCCATGCAAAGATAAATTACCCTTTTTGTTAACATTTAGGGTTGCCAAGCGTATGCATTGGTCAGAAAACCGACTACTAATCGGATTGGTCGAATAGGAGACACTCCCTTCGCATGACCCCTTCTTCCTGCCCTTCAGTTGGAAAGGGGTTGAGGGCAAAAGGAGATATACCATTTTCCAACGTAAAAGAATTCAGAAACTTGCGCATTTGGGGTATAAATCTGTGCCTGATTTGACAAATCTTGATGATTTAAAAGTAAATAGAAAAGAAATAAAACAGTCAAGAATTTCACATTAATATTTTTGATTCTTTGTTAAATTCGGATAAATAACTCAATAGAATTTGAAAGCACTGTTTTCTACATTTAAAGTTTTTTTCACTTTATTAAGACATTTCGAAGTATGGAAATGTTGTGTTACTCTTCTCTTAATCGTTGTAGACAAATAAATAGACTAAGGGCCTCAAAAAAGACACTTCTGTTTAAGAAGAATTCACAATATTGTATAGATTATACAGCATTTTATAGGACTGGACCATTAAGGCCAACGCAGTGTGTGTGTGTGGTTCAACTTAAGATCACGCTTTCGAAGGTCTATTATGAGATTTTCGTTTATAGAATATTTGCATTCTCCGTACGAGAATAATTAATGCGATTTCATTACCTTCAAACAATAGGCAAAATCGTTTTAAAATAAATACATAATAGTAGTTTAAATTGAAACGTTCATTCCAAATAAGCTTTCGTATATCTGTTAAGGCAATTAATTTTACACTATATATCGTTTTTCAAAATACACATTTATATATGTGTAAAGCTTTCAAAAATATTTGTACTTAATTTTTGAATCTAATTTTAACTGTATTATTTAAAATTTTTCATTTTATTTTTAAATTTTCTTTTCGCTTCAGAAATTTGTTTGATAAATTTTCACTTATCAGGATTTGGAATCACATTCGAACATTTTGGGGGCTCTTGGCAACGAACTTTAAGGCCCTATTTCAACATTTTTAATGTCATCTAAGTGTTAATGGCTTATATCAATTATTTTTATTTAATAATTTTGTGAATAATGTACGTATTTAAAATATATATAGAAAAAAAAGCTGAAAAAAGCAATTTTTAGGGAACTATTTTTTAAAAATAAATATAAGTATTGAATTATTATGAAGGATTATAAAAAAAATTATTATCTAAAACGAATATGGCATAAAAATTATTTTTTATTTTACATGACCGGTAAATGGAATATAACATAAGTTATTTAATGCTCCAATATGTAGATATTTATAAAATATATTCATTCTGTACAGTAATATTCTAAAATGCAAAAAAATTATTTGACAACTTGTTTAATGCGATTTTTTAATCGATTTGCTTACGATTTCCCCATAGTTAAATGTCTCTAGTCTAGTCTAGTCTAGTTATTCTACTGTTATTCAAAGCTGATAAGGAAAAGGTTATATAAATTATGCAAATGTAAGTGAAACATTCCAGATTGTTAGGTTACACAATTCTAATTATATCTTGAAAAATTCACTGGGATTTAGCATTAAAGTTTTCAAGACGAATCCTAGTAGTTCGTCTTGAACTACTAGGATTCGTCTTGAATCAATGTGGATGAGGTATCAAGGTTTTAAAACATTGTTAGTCGCAAACAATCGCTGAAGGGTTTTGTTTCCGTTCTTTTTGGGGAAAGGGGGGGGGGGGGGGGGAATTCTTGAATTTCTCCAATTAGATGGTACTTCCTGTACCACGGGTGGTTTGGAAGATTAGAGACTACCTATAGGGGGAAAAAAAGAATTCGAGTTTTACTGACGTTAGGATAGAACTCGTACTTACATCTAGATTCATAAATTGGCAGGGTAGAAATTGTGATATATATAAAATAATTCTACTTCAGTAATTTAGCAATTTTTTATGCCTAAAAATATTTCATTATGTTTAATTAACGTATTAAAATAAGAAACGAACGAAAAAAAAACTAAAAAAAAAAAGGTTTGACAATTTTTTTTTTTTGTATTGCTCAAAATTGTATTTGCTTCTGAAATATTAAATGTTTTTTTTTTTTTTTTGATAAAGTATACAGTTACTTCATAGAATTCGTTATTATTTCATGTACTAATTTCTCATATTATATGAATTAATAAATAAAACGAGAATTCAAACATTAATAGCTTTTTCATTATAGAAGTACCAATCACGTAGGGGTGGGGGAGTAACTGTCGAAAAAAAAAATATTGGTTCGAGATGACCTTGCCTATATGCTTTGAGTTTTCCAAATAAAACCGTTGATAGATCCGAATTTTCTTAAGAATTTCAACGGTTCGTGTTAATAGAACTTGATGTATATTGAATATTATGCTGTGAAATAAGAATCGTGAACTAGAATGAATTTTCAGAACGCCCGAGTTGTGGTTTTATGAAGTAAACCACTCTCTGGCCTTGGACCGAAAGTCAAACGGATGCAACTTTTCAACTGATGTTTCTACGGCCTTGAAATTACATAATGGATATGAAACCCACTTCAGCTTTCAGAATATTATACGTATAGTTAAAACGAACTTGATTTTAAAAAAATTATTCATGTTACTTTTTCTAACAACCTTGCTTTTATTTATTTTTTATTCTGTTATACCATTGTTTCATGATGTGCTGAAAAACTATATTAGCTCTATTAAATCTATATTACATATTTATCGAGGTAGAACTCTCTTTGTGTATGTGTGATGTAGTTAGTTGATCTTGTATAAATAATAAACCTGTTAACAGTTTTGACCTTTTCGGAAAATGTCTAGATGGTGTCTCAAATTTAGCGATGACGGTGTATTCATCAGAGTATTGTATAATATGAAATTATATTGTAATGAAATGACTTTTATTTTTCTATTTCAGTCACATTTATTTATTATAACTAAAATACATTTTTTGCATATGAATGAAAAGAATATGCATACAATATTGCTGATTATTCCAGACGAAAAAACTTGTCATAACGCAAAATGTACTTTTTGACGAATATACTCTTCATAGTAAAAGAGTTAACTGAATAAAAATGTGTTATTTTTGCTCAAAATTGAGTAACTAAAAGACTTAATAAAAATATATTAATACACAGTTCCATTTTAGATTTCTGCTAACATAATGTTGAAAATTTTTGTTAATTGAATTTTTTACCTACAGAAATAGCAAATACACTATTTATAATCATATTAACAATCATAATGAACTATTAAGGTCCTGGGATTCGAACGAATAAAAATGGAAAAGCTTTGCGATGAAAGATAAAAAGAGCATTTTACAGTTTATTTAAAACTGCTGCGCCATTTTTCTTAATGTGTGGTTAATACTTTTTAAGCCATCACCTGTAAAATATTGAATGATTCATAATTATACAGTTGAATATTTTATTTTCCATGCTGTCTGCAATTTGCGAACTGAAGGTAAATAGATAATAGTAATAAAAACCTGTAGTGTGTACAATATTTTTACAAATTTTTTTCTGATAAGATTGCCTTTTGTGTGTGTGTGTGTGTGTGTGTGTGTGTGTGTGTGTGTGAGAGAGAGAGAGAGAGAGAGTAGATTTTTTGCATTTTTCGTAAAATAAATTTGGTCAATAAAACCGTTTCGTTTTTAAAATGCTTGATGCCATTTTATACTCATTTTGATTCTGGTTAATTATTGGCATTATTGTATTTATTTCACCATGCAAGTCATTGTGAGTAATAAACTGTTTTTCCACTTTAAGCACTTTTTTTTGTGTGTGAATTCAGATTTTAACGATCTTTATACTTTAAAAAAATTTGATCATTTGATATATTTTGTATCGCATCTTTTAGCGCAAATCGTAAATTAACATTTTCATTCTAATGATCACAACAGATTTGTGGAATATTGCCAAGTATTTGATTCTTTTCTGAATAACAGCCTTTCGCAAATATATTCCTAGTTTCGCTGAAAGAAGTTTTTTTTTTAGAAGTTACAAGAAATATTCTAATACTAATTTGAGATCTGTAGCTAATGTAAAATTTTTCATGTGCATTTTAACTTAAAGCAGAATCTCAAAAATTTCCGTCTATAAGAATCTAATGAAAATAATTTTTTTCTGTGAATACTGTTATTGATAAAGAGTGTAATTTCTCAATAAAACAAATAGCTTATTTCTTGGTAAATATTGACTTCAAGTATAACATTTATGAATATAAATCTTTCATTTCATATTCTGTATATTTAATCTTACTAAGAAGTTAATTTTTAAACTCGATCTGTTTCTCCATTCTGTGATCTAAAATATTCAAATCAGTATTTTTTGCTCAAAGATCAACAGAATTTTGTATGTGAACAAAAACGTAAAGTTTATAATAATGAATCATTATTGGATTGTTATGTCAGAACGTATTGTTTTAGTAATGAGGTTTTGTGGGGTCAACAAAAACCCGTAGACGAAAAATAAAAATCCGTAAGCGAAAAATTGAAATTTTATTATCTACACGAGCATCTCAAAATATCAGCTTTTAATAACGTGATGCCATCGCGTATACAAAAGCTCTGATTTTAAAAAAAATAAGTTGATGTCTACAGCAAATAAAACCTAGATAAATGTCATTTTGAGACGTGATTATATGAAATGAAATAAATAGGACATGTGATATTTTTTTTTAACAATAAATGCGAGAAAAAGTTTTTTTGGATCGTTTGCAATACTAAAGTGACTCATTCGATGAAACAATTAAAATAAATAAAAATATAAATTAGCTTGCACGAGCACGTGGTGCTTGGCCGTTCAAGAAATGATGTTCTGACATGATGCATTGAAACATGCATAGCAGATTTCCTTTTAATCTTTTATGGTTAATCTTTTGTGGTAAACACCAGCAAAATGGTAAAACTTAATCATACATAAGAATTATTTGTCAGTTATTGTAGCAATACGAACAAGTACAGTTTTAGTTGCATCGCAAAAATTTATTTCGTGTCCAACATCTTTAAAAAAATAGATTAAAAAAATTGTCCTACATTTCATTCGCTTTGTGAACTGTTGACTTGAGCCAACTATTTTTAGACATATATTTAACCGATCGATAACAATTTCTGTTTCATGGCCATTCTCTGATCGACGGCAAATCGTTACATTTAACATTGATTCATGATTCATAATTCATACAATATCGCACTCATCTAATATGTATATTTCTGGTGCATAGTATTCAGAGACTGTTTTTCTGTTCATTAGTAATGAAACCGGTATTGTAAGGAGTAACTATTTATCCTCGTCCCCCCCCCCCACCATCACACACTAAGAGTCCATTTAAATACAAGTAAAATTTCTTTGAAAATTTGTTTTACATTACAAAATGTTCTGGGAATTAAAGTTGCTCGTATTGCATCTTTTTAATTAATGTAAATCTTTTCAATAATCTTTATCGCTAATAACTTGCTTTCAGCGTAAGTCTTAACCAAATACACAGTATGTTTTAAGAATTAACATTTGCTTAGGCTTAAAGCTTGTTATTTAACATCGCATTTATTTTTTGCTTTTGTGACAGGATTTTTTTCTTATTCTTCTAAAGTTTCCACAAACAAATTTTTATTAAATATAAGCTTTCTTTGAATTTTTGTTTTCGAATTTTATCATGCCAGAACATATTGTTTTGGGAATGAGGTTTTCTGGTGTCAACAAAAATCCGTAGGCGAAAAATAATTTTACTATCTGCACCAGGGGAATCTCAAAAAAAAAAAAAAAAAAAAAAAAAAAAAATCAGCTTTTAATAACACGTTGCCATTGAATTTACAAAAGCTCTCATAAAAAAATTTAATGATTACCGCAAATAAAACCTAGAAAAATGTCATTTTGAGCACCTGATTATATGAAGCGAAATAAACAGGAAATGTGATATTTTTTTAACAATCAATGCGAGACAAAGTTTTTTGGATCGTTTGCAATACTAAAGTGACTCATTCATTGAAACCGTTAAAATGAATAGAAATATAATTTAACTTGCACGAGCACATGGTGCTTGGCCGTTCAAGAAATTTTATTCTGACATGAGACATTAAAATAGGCATAAATTTCATTTTAATCTTTTTTAATTAATTTTTTATAAAAGTTGTATGTGCAGAGCATAATTAATAATTTAGTTATTAAAATAAATTCTTGCAATTTTATAAATACGTGTTAAAATTCAACAAATTTAGGCATTTTATGTTAACATTAAAATTATCTTGAGCTTGTAAAATATCGAAGACATATATCCACGATATTCAAGTATTTAGTAACTAAATAAAAGCTATTTATAAAGTGAATAACCTACACTTTAATACAGATTCACTTCTTAATAACTTTTCTTCACTTTTTAAATACTTTCTCCCGGTAAATATCTCCGATTTGATGCTTACGAAATCTAAAATGATTTTCAAGCAATTCATTTTAAAATTTACATTGAATCGGAAAGCTAAAGTATTTATCTGCCTGAGACATTCCTACTGAAATACATGATCTAAATGAAACTGTCATAAACATTAAGAAAAAACAATAAGTATTCAAATACTAAAATAAATGACCAGGACATCTTAAAAATCATGATAAAGACTCCTTTCAAGAATAAATAGTTTTATTATACAATACTATGTTTATATATCTTAAGTGACTTGCATAAAAGAATGTAAAATCAAAATTTTAACTGACTTTGATTATTGAAAATTTACCTGCTGCAAATTTATGTAACAGGTGCATTAGCATTTTAAAACTTAGTTTTATTAAGTTACTGTAGTATTAAATAAGTAAATTTTAAAATTTAAAAATTTATTCTAAAAGTAAGTAAGGTAAAACTTATTTTTCTTTTGCTTATTTTGAATACACATTTTATATTTTTAAAAAATACAATTTAGGTGCATTTAAGTTGACGTTCAATTAAAGAAAAAACAAAACATACGAATCAAACCACTGTGCATCGAATTTTCACTAAATGGCTTTATATCTGCTACAATGTGATAACCCTAACCTTCTTGAAGTCATAGAAAACCACGTGGCCACAAATATTTGTAACCCTTGAGTTCATACTTCATCGTCGTAGAATATTTCCAGGAATGCTTTAATATTAAGCTTAAATTCATTTTTTATAGAATGTTTAAAGACTTGCATACTGTTTATAAATTGCACAAAAATGGCTAGGCAAACTGTTAGTCCTGAAGTTCAAATGTGACAAATTAGTTATTTTATTTTCATGCAGTTATATATTTCATTTATTTAAAATACTGAACATAATTTTTTAATAAAATATTTAAAGACTGAATATTTTAATGCTTTTCGTGCGAATAAGGAAAAATAAATGCAGAATTTTGAAGTTTATTAGTAATGCGTTTATGAATATTGAATTAATAGATAACAATGTATTTAAGCTCGTATTAGTTTTGTATAATAATGGATGTAATCATCGTTAAACGTAGAATGCAATCCAGGCAGGGAAATCAAGTCTAAAACATCTGATTATGTGCGCTAGAGGTTCAATTTTGTTTTTCTTCCCTCCTCATCTGGTCTTGAACCTGTCAATATTTCAGAATCAAGTTTCTATTTTAAGACTTGGAAATTAGTCATTCTTTTTTGTCTCATGTGTGTGTTTATATTAGTGTGTGTATATATGAAAACCTTTTCCTGCTGAGTTCTAGTATTTTCTGTAATAGAATTTCGTTGATTTTTATAAACATTTGGCTGTAGTTTTGCAATTGGGAAACAATTGAGATGTAGATATTTTTGTATATTTGAGATGTAGTTTTTTTTTAAGTTACATATTTTCCAAAATTAACATTATAAATAGTCTATAAAATGGGATAGAGTTTTAATATTTTTCTATGTAAAATTGAATGCATTTAAGAAACGGTTCAGTAGAGAATTCGAAATGTGTGGAATAGTATTAGGTTCCTGATTAATATAGATGTATAAATTTATATGTACTGTCTATTTTACTGTTCAACATTCTTTCTGATAGATATTCAAACAATCAAGCATAAATTGACCGCTATTGTATGTGAGATAAGACGTTCAAATGTTAAATTTAAATTTCGGCATAAAATATTCTTTAATTAAAATTTATCGAATTACAAGATTAATGAATATTACTAAAAGTGGTAAGTAGTGTAGTCCCGTTTTCTTGAATGAAAAGTAAAGGAACTTCAGTTGATTCTTTTTGTTGGGGTTTTTAGATATTTTACTCTCTCGAAATAACCCTTGAAATAATTATACACATATTGCAATGTATAATTAATAATCTTTTTTGTGATTCATTATAACTTTCCGCATATCATCGGAACATTTAATATGGATGCGTGATCATGAATTTTTCTTTTTTTAATTAGAATGGTAAGCATTTGCCATAAGACTGCTTTTGGAATCTCTGTTCAATAGAATTTTTTCCCCATCTGAATTGCAAAGTTAAGAAAGGTCTACGACTTTTATCTTCTGAATATTTGTTGGAAACTATCCAAAAGCGATAAAGCGTACAATCTGGCAACCGCTAGTCAGCCAAAGTTAGATGTTGGGTTCACTTGGCGCCAATGTTAACGTGTACGTGAGCTATAGTGGCATTTCTTGTACGGCATTGGTCGTAGTTGTGATATCTCTCATACTGTCTTAATAAGTTTTCGTATCATGGTATTTGAGCGGTAAGAATTATTTTTTTATTTAACAGAATTTTACTATATAGAATTTTACTTATTTCAAATATTGAGGATACTTAGCGATTTGCATCGCATAATTTTTGTGGTATAAATTAAAATCGGTGTCGGATTGCAGGCCGCACCTTTAAGGTTTGAAACCCAGACTCAGAAATAATGTGGTTAGCGATTATTAAATAAAATTTAATGTATATATATATGTGCAAAAATTTTCAGATGTGAATACAACATTAGGAATATAATATTTAAGAATTCATGGCATGAAATATATTTATTCACCGGGATTCCTTTTGGCGCATTTATTGAAATTGTTCTAAACTGTACAAGTGAGTATTATGTTGAAAAGTGAGTATTATATTTGAAATTTGATCGATCAACATTTTGTTTAAATTCAAGAATTGAAATTGGAGTAAAAGAGAACTAGAGAAGAATTGATTAGTTAATAGCTTTTAATCTGTTTTCAGTAAATTATAATTATGAGCAAATATAATAATAATTTGATAATTTTGCAAAGAATCTTATAAAATTATTAGATTCTTCATATCATTTGTAAATGTCTTTGTTTTGCCATTCATTTATATGCTACTATTTTATTTTCTATGTATGCTGTATTTTTTTCTTTGCTAATATTCGTTTTTTTAAAAACAAATGTAATGCTAGAGTTTTAATAATGAACTGCTAAATGAATGCAATTTTTTTTATTGATTTCCACTAAGAAGTAATACATAAGACAAATGTATTTGATTTGCTAATTGTATTAATACCTTAAGAAAAATGTTACACATATCTATTTTATTATTTGTAAAGAATTGTTTAGAAATTATAACATTATATAAACCTAGAATTTAATTCTTGTGTGTTTTAATATGTACCTTCCTTAAAAAATAATTATAAAAAAGTTGCTTTTAACATTTTGTATTATATTGATTTGAAAGAGGAAACAGAATAAATGAATAACTCTGAATAAGTAATCTTTAAGATAAAATGGCTCAATGCTTACTTTGATGAAGGTTGATGAGTTTATTAATTAAAACCTTAAATTTTAAAGAGTAAAAATAAGGGCAATTATAAGGCTTATTTTATTTTTTAAAGTCCTAAATTGATTTCTTGTTTATTGTAATATGTACCTTTCTGTAAGGAAGAATAGAACAAAATTGCATTTATTGTTTTCTATTCATTCCATTGATTTAAAAAAGAAACAGAAGAAAGGAATAAATTTGAATAAGCAATCTTTCAGGTGAAGTGGTTCAATGTTTACTTTGATGAAGGGTGATTAGTCTCTTATTAAAATCTTAAATCTTAAAATTAAGAAGTGAAAATAAAGAAATATTAAGCTTATCTAATTTTTTTAAACAAGAAATATCTAATTGCTTATGCTTCATAAAAGAAAAATCTTTTACATTGTTTATATTGAAGAATTTTTTTTCTTGTTAATCTGGAAATCACTTCTTTATGAAGAGTGAGTGGCTGGATTGAGCTCTTTAACTCTTTATACACTACTGATGAGATCTTTTCTTTCAGATATTTCCAATTACAGGTTTCTGTGGGCTGAAATTTGTCTTATGCCAGTTTAGCTAGGTTGAATCTATTACATATCTGAAGAATAACCTTACTTTTTTCATTTTCTGTGTATAAAAGTGTCAACATCGGAAAGAACTGATTTCTTTTCATAATTTTTATCTAATAGCATTGCGTGTTAAAATGCATCTGTATAGTGACGGGTTAAGTTTTTAGGAATTCTGATTAATGGAATATCATGCACCCTGTATTTGATGTTCTCTCTAAATAAAGTATCGATCTCTGAATGTCAACAGAAATTTGGAGAGTGAGATACTAACTCTACTGACTCCTTATTCATCATCATCATAATTCAAAATGCTTTGATAATTTTATTTGGAAGAAGTATATGGCCCTAAATCTCAAAGATATAATTTTTACTTTATCTGTAACAAGCAACCGATTTGATCCTAGGTTTAAAGTATGGCTCTGGATCGTCGACATTTCCCAGACAGATGTTGTATTACAACACTTAATGCATCCAATTTTTTTATGCTTTCACTTTTACATTTTCATGAAATTTTCATAAATAAAGTGAAGAAAATCTTCTCCATATTTTATTTTTGAAAAATTACGAATATTTTTGAAAAATTAAAAGATTTGTAATAATGGTACTTTTGAACCGCTTTGTTATGAATTAGTTGAATATTGCTTGCTTTTAGTATTTATGCATCTTAATATAACAAACAAAACTATAAAGTTTCTACTAAAAATAAAAACCATATCTAATTTGTAATGTATGATCATTAATAAAATTAAATAATCCATTTTTAAATATTGAATCTATTTCTTTGCCATTCTTGTACGTTCTTCCATTTTATTCATTTTAATTTCTTTAAATGTTACAAATATTTGAAATTGTGTATTATCAAAGGAATTTCAGAAATTTAAAAAATTTTAGAAATCCATTTAATACAGGTATTTAAAATTGTAAATTTTTTTATAATATAGAATTGATGAATTTTTAAAAATATAATATAGGATTGGTGAATAGTTTTAGAATCTCGGTACGATTTAAAAAAAAAGGTCTTATTGACATCAAATGATAATTAATAGTCTTATGTTTATAATTAGCAAAATCCAATTCCATATAAACCATATAAGAAAATATTTGTAGTTATTCGGTATTTAATAAAATAATATCGCCAATTTCATTACCACTCCAAAAATGGAAGTATTCTATTCCTTTCTCATCCCCTTTTTTGATTTTATTACATAACTTTACAGTTAAGGGGAAAAATTTAACCCCTTGGCCTACGAATATAACTTTCGAATTAGATGTCACATTCCATTTGGGAAATTAATTATTAATTCCTGTAATGATGTAGGGACATTCGGGATATTGAAGATGTGTTTTAATATTTGCATTTAAAATTACTTGATGTATTCATTTTATTGCAGGTCTAAAATTAAAAAATAATTCGATGCGCGAGTATTTGCGCGTCAGTATGCGAAAAGGTTGAAATCCATATATTAGAAATTGGAAATTTAATTTTGAATGAAATACTATAGTTTTGTTATGCAGATTTATTCTATTTTCCTTTAGGAAAAAAAATTACTCTTCAGAAAATTGGATTGAAATTTCGTAATTAACTTTATTATGCAAGAAAGCTCGGTAAAATGGTAGTATAATTTGTTTCGATAATTTTGAATTTAGTATTTGTTTCATTATTGACACAGTTACTGTATATAATTTTTTATGCTAATCTCTTTGCATTTCGCCATATCAGGAAATATTTGAAATCCATTTTTGAGTGCGGTTAAATGTAGTTTCTGTGAATTGCCTTTGTTGTATGACGTTTTCGTTGTATGAGCACGTGGTCTTGTTAAAGAATAACTATTAAAAATTAGTTGCATTTTATTGTTATTAGGAACGATACATTTGGCCGACTTAAAACTTCTACTTCGTTTGTATTTTAATATTCCATTGTTAATTTACTAATAAAAAAAAACAGAAAGTTGAATAAGTTAGTATTCACCTTGAAACAGATCAATGCCTCCCATTCGTTGGTTCCTGTACTTACGTCAGAAAACTTGTTTTCCATTGGTTGCATTTCGCGTCTGTACGGCTAGAGGGCGTTGTATGTAGAAAAAGCTCTTTTGTGCGATAACTGTTGTGAGTATTGGAGAGCGCTAGCCGGTTTGTGGTGAAAGTAAGTAACTCGAAAGTGGGAAATTTTTTGAGCTGTGGTAGTTAATGAAAGTTAATCAATATTAATAACATTCCGATGACATTTGACAAAGTTCCACCATTGGGGCGTCGGCAGGAAGGAAATTATC
Organism: Argiope argentata; assembly: GCA_026289955.1. NCBI lineage: Eukaryota > Metazoa > Arthropoda > Arachnida > Araneae > Araneidae > Argiope > Argiope argentata. The sequence continues at coordinate 7,142,718 of JAOUZG010015602.1, read as the reverse complement.
GCGATTTCCCGGGAAATTATCCTCATCACCGGCCAGATCCAGCTTTCGACACACAGTGGCAGAGCCGTCCGCCATGGCTACGAAATAATCCACCCGCCATTAATCGCAATGCGAATGAACGTTGGAATGGTGATCGTGTAAATAGGTTTGTATTTGTTGTATACCGAATTATTAAAAAATAATTTCAATTGAACACGTGTTTGTGGAAATGTCATGTTTTATGATTATCTCTAAGATAATTAAATCGTTCAATTATTATATGAACTTTTTATAATTCTGATTTCTCGTTAGTAATTTTAATTACGAATGACATCGAAATTGCGTAAACTGACATATTACTCTTATCTTTTTGCTAATGGTGAAAAGCTTAAAAGAGTAAAATATAAGTAGAGCAAGATTTGTTTTGTTGAAAGTTTGTTAAGAAAGCGCTCTTCAAAACTGTATTGTTAGTCATCTTAAGTAATGTTAATTTTTCAATCTTCTGACATTTTAAGAATTAAGTTAAACTATATTAGTGATATTTGAAGTATATTTCGAAGAGCACTCACCCTTTTCAGTTTTTAAAATTGATATCTTTAATTAATGTTCTGTGCATGAAATATTAAAATTGAGAAATTCATTGTGCATTAACGGAACAGCCGGAAAAAATTAAATTGCCTTTAATATGAGTCATAAACTGACTGGATTCATTTTTTTCATTTCTGTATTCTATAAACTTCTATGAATAATTTTTGTATAACCATAAATTGGATTTGTGCTTTTGTGTTTTTAGATCCTTAAAAACATAGTCATTAAAAAGACTATATAAAAGTAAGCACATGAACAAAATCTGAATTTTTCAGTGTCATTAATTGAATGAATTCGAAGTTAGCACCAATAAAGATTGAATGTTCGTTAACTTGGATGTGTTAAAAGGTTATTTGAAAAGTTCTGTCAGAAGGTTATTTGAATTCATTTATAAATAATGAATTTATAGAAGTTTTCTCACACATAGCATTTCTATATGTATCTAAGGAAAATTGTTGCTGAAAGAATTATTTGTATTTTAATGTCAGTTCTTAAATTTGTATGAGTGATTGTTTTCTAATGGAGGAATATGAATATTAAGATATTGTAATGTTATGGCAATCATTATTTCATGTTTTTTATAAAGGCTACATAGTACAGAAATTTCGATTTTAAATATGAACACTATTACTTCATTTAAAAACTTCACAGGTAAGAGTGTTTTACTATTTATATTTCCTGTCGAATATCATTGACCTGTATTAGTGACATAATATGCACAGCTAATTATGTAAATAGTAACGAACTGATAATTGATTTTAAGGAATCAAAATATCTTCAATATATCTTAACCTTTTATGTTCTGAATTATGTTGATAAATCTTTTTACTTTATTTTTGCACGAGTAAAGTTTCCTTGTAGAATAATTCCCAAAAATCTAAGGAAAAACTAATAGAAATATGTTAACTTAATTAAATATTTCCCAGTGCTACTTTTAACTTATGTTAACTTCTTGCTGTTAGTTACATTCTCAGTATTCTTTAGAATACCATCAGCAAAAAGTCATATTGTGAAGATATAATTCAGATTTAAAGAGTACTTTTAAGTACTGTCAGTAAATAAAGGGATAACATACCTTTTTTTTACTTGTTCTTTCATTATTCTTTATTTCAGCATCATAATTTGTTGAAAGTATATAGATATATACACACTAGAAAATTCTACAATTTATATGAAGTTCTTTTTTCTCCCAAAAGACTTAAAAACAACAGAATTCCCAAATACTAAGTTTCTGAGAACTATTAAAGTATAATAATGAATAATATGGTAAAATAGTGAGCATTTTAAAAGGAATTCTTTCAAGTATACCTTTAGGAAAAGAACTAGAAGAAATAATTTTGTTTCAAATTATTTTTTTGCAGTCTTTGTTTAAACTGCAACATAGAATAAGGATTTGTAATTATTTTGTACAATTGCATTCAGAATGTTATCTAAGTTCAGATGTTAATTCAAATTCTATCCAAACCTTTTTTTTTTTTTAATTTTTCTGTTAATCCGAATTATTTTATTTTTATTATTTAATGTCTTTCTTAATATTAAGATTTTTTTTTAGTCTAATAAAAATAATTATATATAATTTCTTTTAAAACAAATCTAAAACGAGACGATTTAATAACAAGTTTCTTCTCAAGGTAGAAAAAAATCTAGCCAAACTTTATTAAAACTTACCAAACTATTATAAAAAGTTTAATATATATGCAAAAATCTTAATTAGAATTTGGTGCCTTTTGCCGTGATGGCTCGATTCTCCGACCTATTATTTCTCTGCACTTTTTTAAAGTAATCGAATTTTTGATGCTGAAGAGTGCTTTAAGTTAGTGTTATGTGGAAATCTGGTTTTTTGCACACAAGTTCAGATTTTTTAAAAAAAATGTATAGTTAAATAAATACTTGCATGTGTTGTATTAATTTTGACTTTTTTTTTACTTATTGGAAATTTTACTATAAGTTTTCACTATTACGTGTCATATATTTTATTCATATTTTTACATTGAAATTTTTAAGTGATAATAGTATTTAATGATTAGTGTAAAAAAGGAAGTAAATAATTAGTAAAAAAAATGATTTAAGTATGTACAGTTAGTACTTGTTCAAAGTTTTAGAAATCTAATTGAAAAAAAAAATGTATTTTAGTACCTTGAAAATAGAATAAAGTAAAAATTAAACTAATATGAAATTTAAAAATATCAATATTAATTTAATGGACTTCTAATTTGTTTATATATTTGAATAGTAAACCAATATTACTGTTTCTCTGTTCATAATCATTGCTGATACATTTCCTTCTTTAAGTTTGTCCCTTCGTACAATTTTTTTTTCTTTTCACCATCAAATTTATTTTAAATTTTCTTGCTTGCATTCTTAAATATCTGTATTTATGATTATGGAATAAAAAAAATTTAAAATGATAATAACATAGTTACAATTAACTTGTCGAAAAAAATATTGAAATATGTGTAAAAGTGCATGGAGCAGCAGCAAACAACACAACTATTCATAATTTCAAAATTCACTCCAATTTTACGAGCATTTTTAAAATACCAATAAAAATTAATTACTAGAGAATTTCGAACAATCCCTATTATTTTACCTCACCGATATTTACAATTGAATTCTATCAAAAAGTAATTCGTTTTTCAACCAATGAACACGATATCGAATTAAAGATCCTGAAATGTATTTGCAAATGAGTAGAAGCCTGTTTTCAAAATTGCTTCCATTAAATCCGATTGGTATTTAACTTCTGTTTTGGACCTTTGTACAGGAACAACGGAGGCGCGAAATTAGAAAGGAATCCTAACTTAAAATGGAATGCCGATTGTGCAATGTAACAAGATGCGCGAATATTTAACTGGGCGAGTTGCCTTAGGCGAAGCAAATTTTGAATGGTTTCTCAGACGGTTGTAGTTAGATGAAGTGTTAGTTTTTTCTGGAGATATTTAATTTTCATCGGCCAAGAAACAGTTACGCAATTTTAAAGATTAAGGGGGGAAAAAAACACGCATTGTTATAATATAGTGTACTGTTCCTTGTATCAATAACACGATTTTTGAGTTTGAATGTGTCAACTGAGATTTCATTTTATATGTTGGAATCTGTTATAGCGTATTATAATATCCAATTAAATAGCCTTCTCATCAGTAATCAACTGCGAATGCAGACGCTCGAATCGTTCATTTACTGCCAGTTTTATTTCCGCTAGGAATAAGAACGGCTTGTTTGTTAATAGTAACATATTTTTAGGTTCGTGTTTGTAGCGATAGGATTTGTTTCGACAAATGCACAAGTAGAAGTTATGTTTTACAATATCGTAAGCAATATTTTACGATTTTATATCCTGCTTTTACATATTAGAATGAATTTCAAGGAAGTTTCTTCCTCTTGGAAAAAAAATCTTGTTTTTAGCTCCTGGGTTTCTGTTAAATCTTATCCATACATTTCAAACTAATTTTTTTTTCTACTTTTGTCTAGTTTTGATTACCTATCCTTGTTAGAAGATTTTTGAATCCATTCAAAATGCTGAACTAACGGCATTACAAATTGAGCCTTAGAAGTCACTGACTTACGTCATTTTGCATCCAGCGACATGGCAGATCTTTATAAATACTAAAAAATATTAAATGATAAGTTGGAATTCGAGTGAAAAATGCAAATTTGAATTAATACATTCAAATGTTGCATAATTGATTTTTTATGAGTATTTAAGAAAATGCCGGAAAAATTAATTTTCAATTGGTAATCATTATCAAAATGTTTTTGAAAGCCTCTTTATTAGTTTATGAAAGGAAGACAAATTATTTGTATTTTACTTGGAGTAATACGTTTCAAATTGCATATTTTGAAATCGCTTACATTTCTACTCAAAATAATAAAAAAAGATTAAAATGAAATCTCCTTAGCATATTTAAATGTATCATGTCAGAACATCATTTCTTGAACGACCAAGCACCACGTGCTCGTGCGAGTTAAATTATATTTTTATTCATTTTAATGGTTTCATTGAATGAGTCACTTCAGTATTGCAAACGGTCCAAAAACTTTGTCACGCAATCATTGTAAAGAAATATCCTCTTTCATATTTATTTCGTTTCATACAATCACGTGCTCAAAATAACATTTTTTTCAGGTTTTATTTGCGGTAATCATTAATTTTTTTAAAAATTAGCATTTGTAAATTCAATGACAACGTGTTATTAAAAGCTGATATTTTTTTGAAATGCTCGTGCAGATAATATTTATATATTTCGCCTATGGTTTTTTGTTGACGCCTAAAACCTCCTGCCAAAAACATGTTCTGACAAGATTAAAAAAAGACTGTTTATTATGGGGATTATTTATTTTTAAATGAATTATTAATTACTGTGAATGAAAAATACCATGATGTGTTTGAAAGTTCAAAATGGAAAAGCAAGGTTTTCTTCTTTGAATACAAAGTTCATACTATATAAATGAATGTAATCGAGCATTCAAGGCATTTAAGATGCGATTAAGCTATTTGGATTTACATTAGTACATATTGGTAATGTTTTAGAACGCCTCATTTTGCAAATAAAATATACTTCTGTTATCGATATGTTTCGGAAACGTCGAATAACACGGATTACATTGGAAATTTGATTTTTTTTCTAGATTTTGTTTCGTGTAATAATTCTAAACTGCTGAAATTTTGTTTCAACTTGAGATTAATGGTACTTAATAGCATTCTCATATGCTTTTTATTCAATTCTGTGCTAATAAAAAAAATCCAATTTTGGCGATGCATTTGAAAAGCATCTCAAAATATGCTCTAATCCATAGATGTTGATTTGTATTTCCGAAAATGTCCAATATTTAATTACAGAATCCACAAATTAAATTCTTGGAAATCAGAAACAATACGTCAAAGCTTCAGTTAGAATAAATATTAACTGAGAATGACTAACCCCATACAACGAAAAAATATTTTTATTAGTTTCAAAAGCGAAGACTACAAATTGGTAATCTTAATATTTATGAATAAAAATTGTAAATACTTACATATTCCAGATTGTTTGATTATTTGCATTTAAAATTTCTAAATCCGATTCTTTAGCCTTCAAATAAAAATTTTCACATGATCACCATTGAGATTTTATATATGGGGGATTCATTTTCATGAATTGTATTTTAAATAACTAATTTCGATTTAAGTTTGAGAGTGTAAGCTACCTTTGTAAAAATATAATTATGCATTATAATGCTGCCGTCTTTTATGTTATGAAATGCAAATCCCAAAATTGACTCACGAGACGAGTTTTTATTTTCCCCTGGAATCTCGCGCTTTTATTGTACGTTTTTGGTTGGCAACATTTCTAAGGCATAATTTCTTCAGAATTCTTTTGTAATTCAAAACTTTTTACTTTTTAAATTGGTTAATAGATTGAAAGTAAATTATGCGGAGTCTAGAATCAAGGTAATATTTTGTAAATTTTAAGTTGAAAAATTGATACACCGTGTCAATTTGATTGCATTGTTTTTGAAAATTCCAGATAAATGACAATTTCCATTCGCCTCATACTAAATCAACTTTATGTAATTAGAAGTATTTGATCAGCATACCTTTATAACGAGTAGTTCAAACTTAATAGTCAAGATACTCGCTAGCTTGTGAAATTTAAATATTTAAGTTGTTTAGTTTTCTAGAATCGGATGGATCCGAATAGCAGCGAATAATCTTGTCTTTACCCGATAATTGTATGGATAAACTAATTTATTGCATAGTGGAGATAAAAACGTTTTTTTTTTTTTTCCATAGGTACAGATTTTTATTGAGATGTCAAATTATGAAAAATAAGTTAACAGCGATTGATGCGAACGTAATCGGCTTTTTTATAAGCAGTTAACTTTAAAACGGCATTATTTGTATCATTTTCGAATTTTGGTAAAGTTTTTCAAATTTAACTTAAAAAGCTTTACCAATTGTGTTAAACTTAACAGTGGGTGAAGTTTTTTTTTTTTTTTTTTTTTTTTTTTCAATACTGTTTAAGAATGAAATTAATTGGTTTCTTATGTCTTGCTACGATACCCTTTCCTAGAAATTAATAAGATGAGGAACGATTTTATTCCCATCGCTATAGCTACGCTATTGCAATCAAAATATTTTCGTTCGTTTGCGCTACTTTAAGCACTTAATTTCCGATATTATTTACTGGCCGTTGTGAAGTAATCGCCTTAGAGTTGTATTGATAAGAAAAGTTGATAGTTGGAGAAATGGGAAAATGCTCATTTTATTCTTTGTTTTCTGTTCCGGCTTTTACCTTTCAATATGATTTACGAAGCCCAATCGAAAAAATAAAGTTTTCTGTTTAAGGTATGGAATAAACTTTTTGTTCATTTTTAAATCACACTTCTTTTAAACTAAGAATTATTCATCTTCCTCAAACATTTTCATTACTTATTCATTTTTCACTTGTAAAAAGCTTTTTTAAAAATTTTTTTTACAAGAGTATTTTTTATTTTTGGCAACATTATAAGAACTGAATTATACCAACATTGGTTTGAAATCCTTTCTATCTGGTAAATTAAACATTTTTAAAATTGGAACAATTTTATCATAGTAAGATCGTAACAAGGAAATGTCCATTTTATTTTGTTTGCCCCTATTCTTCTATGGATCAGATTGTTTTCCAATTAACTTATATGGTTATTGGGAACATATTTATCAAAGTGATAGTGATTCAGTAGTTTTCATTGACGTACTTCAAATAGTTTTTGTAGTGAGGTTGAAAAGTCATCCGTTAGTAAATATTATACTTATTGAATAAGCAGTCTGTAAGTTTCTGGTCCTATTAAACTCATTCAGATCTTATTTGATTTGGTTGTATTGCATTTCTGTGAGAGCTCGCATTTCATATCTTAAGTATAAATACTTGTGTTGTTGTCTTGTGTCAATCATGCAAAATAAAAAAGGGATTGAAAGGAAACCTTTCTCAGAGTACTGTTTTTAAGTATTATTATTAAAATTTTTTTCATATTTTACTGGTATTTAGTGTAATTTATGAATAAAGTTTCGTTTTGTAGATTAAGGGAATGCAGTGAATGTTAAAAGAATATTAACACAATATAATGTAGACATCTTTTTCAGTAAATTATCTGTTGTAAAAAAAATCTCGCAGAAAACAAAGATTGATGTAGTTTTTACATTACTTTGTACATTGAAGTTTAGTATTGAAATTGGCTTGTGTTAGTTAAGCCAATAGGTTTATTTTATTTGATGAATGTTCATATTAGTTTATCAGTATATTAATTTTATAAATGCTTAAAAAAGCAAGATTTAAAATTGTAATCTCTCAAATTTTAAGATTTTTTTTATTGTTACAAACATGTAATCTGATTGAAAAAATAGTATCAAATAGGTAATTTTTAGGTAGGTAATTAGGTCAAATAGGTAATTTTTTAAATTCATTATTTTTTACTGTTATATGTTCAGCAGTTACTGCAGAAAAATGTAATTTTGAAATAATATTCAATTTAAAAAAATTGCTTTAAGGATCATATTTTTATTCTACATATGCATGAAATTTGACGGTTTGGGAATAACAGCTTTTGAGGCAGTATCTCTCAAGCAAATAGTCAACAAGTGCTGATTCATGCACAAAATCGTGCATTCATCTATATTATAAGTAAAGGTTCCTAATGAAATCGTACATAATGCTCTACTGCTTTGAATTATTCAAATTGGATATCTTTATTTTTCCTTTCCATCATTGCCTTCAAGATTTCATTTTAGAAGTATATTATATTTCTATAGGGTAACTTTTAACATGTTGTTTAGATAGAATGTTTTTTGGTGATGCTTTTATAGAACATATATAATCTGGTAATATCTTGGTATACCAATTCTGATTAAACCTTAGTAGTTTAAAGAAATTTTATAATTTTTCACCAATTCAACAGCTATAACATACATCTTCAACCTTAAGGGAGGGGAAAAATGCATGTATGGATTTTAATATTCTTTACATGATTGCCGATTGGCATTGTCCAATTGTCTTTTTTTCATGCTCATCATATAAGAACCAAAATCTTTGTAGGATTAAGCCCAGTTCTAGACTTAAAAAGACCGAGTTAATTTTCCGCATTTTCCATCTTAAAATGGATTAAACAATATCATTGAGGAAATGTTTCATTTAGTGCTTCCTTTTATCAAATTGTTACAACTTTATGTTCCAATTATGAAATTACTTGATGATATTTTTAAATTCATAATTTTCTGTTTCTTCTGAATTTTGAATTATATTTGGGAATCTTTTAATTTAAAAGGAATTATTTATATATATCCAATATTAATATTTTCAAAAATTTTATTGCAGAAATAGAACTAATAAACTTCAAGTAAGCAATATTGTTGCTCATGTGCCCTGGGATGAAGTTAAAAGCCTGTTCAACACATTTGGGAATGTTCTTCAGTGTGAACGAGGTAAGTCAAATTTCACGTTTTTTAATTTTTTTTTATTGTTCTATGTTTTTGTAAATATTTGACTTTAAATGTAGTTAGCTATATAAATTTGGATATTACTAGTATATTATTGGATACTTATGTATTAAGTCATTAATCTTGATCACCAATTTGAAGGTGTCGCCATTGAGTTGCTAATCTGCCAATAGCAAACAACCACCATTATTTAAATAATTGGGCGAGTCTTAACTGTCTACCATTTTGTTAATTGCACAGAAGATCATTAAATGCTTTTTCTGTTATGATTTTTTGACTTTTTAAATTGATAAATATTTGGGATTTGTCTCCATTAAAAAAGATGCAGTGACATATTTCCAAAATTATGGAATTATTCCATATAGAAATACGGTTTTGAATGGACATGTGATGAGCTTAGACATGAAGATGGACAAACAATGGCAGTTTAATGTATCAGAGTTCTGTTTACTTAAGTAAATTGGCTCAAGGTGGTTGGTGACTGTTGACGATTGTTTTATTAACTCCCTTTTTATGTATTTATCGTGTTAGAAATAAAATTTCTAAACCAATGAAAAATACATGGAATTGCCATATAATACATTATCAAACTTGTTTCTTAGCATTTAAAGCTGTAAATTTATTTGTGCAGTTAAAAATTTAAACTAAACCTTTTAAAGTTAGCTGTTAGTTATCCCATCTTAAGTAGGAAATGACTAAATTAATTTTGTTAAAATTATTAATAACAGTTGTTTTTCTCAAATTAATTCAAAACTTGTAGCTGTTTTGTGCTGAAGTAATTAATAAGATAAATTGTAAAAAAAATCATTCATTGTTTGAGAGAATGTCTACTTAAAATATGTCAATAAATAATGTAACTTATAAATAGTGCTTAGAATACAGCTGTAGATTTTTTTTAAAAAAAATTGAATATGAATTTTTTAATTTACCTTAAATGATTGATCATATAGTAGTGTACACTAAATTGTTCATTGTTACCATCATGTGCAAATATTTTTTAACTACTAAACATTTTTTTTGAAAAATGTTATGAAACTAAAGGGAGGGATATATTATCACAGATATAGATTTAAAAATTTATCATACCTTTTTATATGATATACTTTTTAATTGTTACAGTCTTGCTCCAAGAAAAGCTTCATATAGTTTTCTTGGCTTCCCAAACTGTGAATATCAAATGATAAACTGCTATTAATGAATGAATTTTCATAATAGCAGTTTAACTACATTTTTATTTTATTTTATGTGTACCTGTTTAGTTTTCATTGCATCATATTTTAGTTTTTAGCATACAGTATGTATTGTAATATTAATAATTTGTCATTCTTAATTAAGGAATGTCTAATCAGTTTATTTTTCTGTTTTATTTTCCTATTTTTTATAAACGTCTCTCACAGTCTTGCTCCAAGAAAATGCTCCTTGTAGCTTTCTTGG
>JAOUZG010015602.1:7097189-7132255 GCA_026289955.1 Argiope argentata | reverse complement strand
AAGAAAATGCTCCTTGTAGCTTTCTTGGCTTCCCAAACTGTGAATATTAATGTTGGACTATCACTTTTTGATAAATTTCATGTGCATAGTTCACCAACATACATTGTTTATCATATTATTAGTGTACAAAAGCCTTTGCTGACATGTTTATTATTAATTTATATTTATTTAAAATGAAATTAATAATTTATTTAATTCTGTAACTTGTTTGAGCTCTAAAAATAAAATTTAATTCTGAGGAATTCTAAAGCATTGCAAATCATTATGTAGCATTTTTGTCATAAGTTCCACTTTCATTAATATAATTAAATTTCTTTTTGATATGATTCTCTCAATGGTTCATAATTAATAAAATAGGTTATTACAATCTCCAAAAGCTTCAATTTTTTAAATCCTTTGAGGATGGAATGGGACACTTTCTATTCTTTTTTTAAAGTGATTTTTAAATAAACTTGCTGTTTTTCCTGAAACTATTTTAACATATTAAATATTTCTTATTAAAAAATTAATATATAAATTGATTTGAAATGCCTTAAAATTTGTATTTTTATATTACAATATTTTTTTATATGAAGAAAGTTCTTTTAAAATAAATATTTGCTACAAAACAAATTAAGGATTAAAAAATATAAGTTTAAAAAAATTCTCTCTTCAAAAATGATTTATTACTGAAATTATAAAAAAGCTTTATAAAATTGTCTTACTGCAAGATTGTATAGTAGTCACAGCTAATTCAAGCAATTTTTCACTCTGAACAAACCTTGTGGACTTGCAAATTTGCTGCTTTGTCAGAATTCTCAATAGTTATAGGCACATGTACTGACAATAAATAATACCTGGAAAATAAAATGTTGATATTTACGTATTAAACTGTTGATCTTTATTGCCAAATTTGAAAGTGTTGCCAATAAGTTGCTAAACCGCCAATAGAGCCAGGATTTTTTAAAATTTAATGACCCTAATGGTCTAAACCCTTTGATCAAAATATTCTACCCATTTTTATACTTCTGTTCTTAATATAAACTTGTATTAACCACATTACATTGATTATTCACTAAAAGAATTTCCAAAGATGCCCAATTATCCTATAGGTTGCTCATACAATGCATGCAATTAAATGTCTAATTTGCTTGATTTTATATATAGTGTTTTATATATAGTATCAAATAAGTATGCACTAGATACTTTGAAAACAAACTCAAATCTGTTTTAAAAGCTCGAATTAAATCAAATGGATGTTTCAGGATCAGGAAAATCTGAGGACTTCTGTAGTGCTGTTGTAACATATGAAACTCAAGATCAAGCCCAACAGTAAGTTATTTCGAATATTTATTCGCTGCTTCTGATATGCTTTAGTTTGCATGCTATTAATTTTATTTGATTTTATCTTTTTGTAAAACGATAATACAGAACATTATGTAAAAAAAATTAAGGCAAAGATATTTTTATAATTGCATGTGCGTTGAATGCATTTTATAAAATCTCTGAATGATAAATACCTTCCAACTGTTCATTGTTTTATTTGCCAAATGTTAAGAACAACATTGTCGTAACAAAAATGCTTGAAAAGAACATTGTGTCTAAATAATATTTATTTTTGTCTCAAGGGCATTTAATCAGTTGAACGGTTACGAATTTGAAGGAAGTTTTCTTAAAGTGGAATACATGATGGAACGTGGACCCGGAGCACGCAGCCCTCGAGGTGTTGGACGAGGTGGCCCTGGTATGCGTAATGCACCTTATTCTGGAAATCAAGGATTTCCCTTGAGAGCCTCTGACTTTCCTTTAAGGTAAATTTTTGAAAATCTTGTAGAATTTTAAACTTTTATTGAATTTATAAATCTTTGAAACGATATTTATAGGTATATAATAAAGATTAATGTTAACTACAAACTCATTTGAGTAATTATTGTTAGGCTTCATTAAAATTTTTATAATTAAAATAAATATAATAGAATACTTAGCTTTTATCACTAGTTAAAGTGTCAGCTATTTATTATTAAAACTACTAACTTTAATATTTCTTTTCAAAGGATTTTAGTTTTAAGTGACATGGTTGGTGCTATAATTGGCCGATCAGGTGGTACAATTCGTCAAATAACTCAACAGTCTAGAGCAAGGTAAGTTAATAATTTGTTTTTTAGAAAATTCGGAACATTCTGCATGTTTAGCTTGATCTAAGGTGTTAAAAATAGATTAGTTTACTGGTACTGTCATAGTTCTAACCTTTATTCATTAGAATGTCGTTTATTTTATATGCCGAGTCATTCTGTCCAAATTGCTATTAATGGAATTTGGTTGTTTCATGATGTAACATTACATGGAATGACATATTTCTTTAAAAATGTGAATTTTAGCATTTTTGGAATCTGAATTTTATTTTTCAGATCAATGAGCTTTGAATAATAATTTTAATGTTTTAAATATATCAAGCTTCTTTTATATTTATTTATCCAGGAAATAAAAATTATAAAATGAATATACACCTATAGATTAGAGATGCCATTTAAAAACAAAATGCTAGTAACTAATGTAAAATAATGTATTTTTAGGCCTTAATTTTTTTAAAGGAAATCATATTAGTTTAAAACATTTAAAATTTAGTTCATTTTATTGTTTACATTTTGAAATAATTGTACTTTTTCTTAGCTGGGCATAAGTGGGAAAAATCATCAAATAATGTATAATCCAGCCAAATTTCTTAGTCATGTACAAACAAAAAACCACCAAACGGGAAAAGTACCGAAATAACTTTGTACTAAGTACTCCCTTTCCTTTTAAACTAATTTTGTATTGTAGAAAGTGACTATTAATTTGCAGAATATTCATCTTTGGAATTTTTCTCCCTAAACTGTCCTATCTACTAAAATAGTTAAAATGTATTAAATATTGCCTTTATCTAATTTAAGGTTAAATATATGGCAGGATTGTATCAGTTTGTGGGACTGTCTTTTAAATCAAACACACTTATATTTAATTTATAAAAATAAGTGTGATATAGTTAAAATTTAAATTTAAAATTTTCTTTTGAAGAGTGGATGTACACCGAAAGGAAAATTCTGGAGCTTTTGATAAGGTGAGATTTTTATTTTTTATCAAGAAAAATAAATAAAATGTTAAAATCAGTTTAAACTTGCTTGCTTTAAATATGTGAACTAATAAGGGTTTTCATTGTAATTTTAAAATTTACTTTACATAATTATATCTGATAGTAAATTAATGTGCCATTTATAGAGATTCAGACTGGTAATAGTACTATACAATTATAGTATGAGTCAAACCATACTTTTATTTGAAGAAATGTTTTGATTTATGAAGATATAAGTAAGTTCTAAAATAGCATTTTGCTTAATTTTTAAATTTGTTTCTGGCTGTAGAAGAGATGTATTCTAATCTAAAGAATCCTTAATACTGTCAGTTTAAAAAAAACTTTAAATTCCTTGTCAGTAAATTAAATGGTAAAATCTTCTATTTATATTAAAGGACAGATAAACATGTACAATTTTCATATTGCAAGTATGGGTATTCAATGAGGGAAAATGGGGATATAGTTGTACAATGAAACACATTTAAATTTAGTTGAATTAAAATGTTTGATAAGGCATTAAAAATGTTTGGTTATTTGGATAGGAATGGATAGTTTCATAGGAATTTGGATGTTACTTGTTAGTATCATTCTACACAGGATGTAATTACTTGTGACTATAATAGAAAAATATTATTAACTTGTATAATTTTTCAAATATATCATTTAAAATGTATTTCTATTTTATTAAGTCAGAAGTTAGCATTACTTTTATACTTTTATTTATAAAAAAAAAAAAGATGATCCTTTTTCAGTGATATTTTTTAATTTGTGTTTTAGGATGAAATGTACTCTGTTCAAGTAATAACTATATATGGAAATCCTGATAATTGTTCTCTTGCCTGTCAAAAGATTCTTGAAGTTATGCAACAGGAAGCAAATAATACAAATCGAGGGTAGGTTATTTTTGATTATTCAATATTTTTTTTTCATTGCTTTTGATTATTAATATATTTTTTCATTGCAAGTTTGTCAATTTGTTAAATATTTTTTTTCCTTGCAGGGAAGTTCCTTTAAAAATTTTGGCTCACAACAACTTAATTGGAAGAATTATTGGAAAAAATGGTAACACCATAAAACGCATCATGGAAAGCACTGATACCAAAATCACAGTATCGAGGTAAACACTTCATCAATTAACTTTTTAATTAAATATAAAACTCTAGGAAAGAATTTTAATGAATTGAATTAATTTTTATTCTGCTATTTTTATTTGTTACAATTTTTGAAGTTAGTCATTAATCTTCTTTCTTATAAGATTCTTATAAATAAATTGAATTAAAAATTGTTCAAGCTAATTAAATGGTTCGTATTTTTATGATGCATGTTATCCCCCCCCCTCCCTAAAGTTTTAAGAGAACTTTGAAAGTTTTAATGACACAGATCAGTCTAAATACCTTAAATTTAATAAAATGTTTCTCTTGTATTTGATAAAATAAATTATCATTCTATGTAGCTTGAGATAAAATCTTTTAGTTGATTTAACTATCAGTTCATTCTAGAACTTTCTGATGTATTCCATCAAAGTAGTAATAATACTTTTCATCTTTTAATGTATGAAATTTTTTTAAAAATGATTTTGTTAACTGTTAACACCTAATTTTAGACTAAGATTTCAGTAAATTCTACAAATAACACCATAAGATTACAAGTGGTGGATTAAGTACACAAGTGGAGTTTTAAAAATTTTAAAGAAATCACACACATTTTTTAGATATGTATGTTAATATTTTTAAATCTAATTGAAATATTAACACAAACTCATGTAAAATTAACAAAATATCTGTTATAGTGAAATATTTCCATTTTATATACATCTGTTATCAGATCATTTTTAATTCAGGAATGCTAGAAAGAAAATTAATGTATTTCTTTTCTACAGCAGCATGCAGGATGTCAATACTTTTAATTTTGAACGAGTTATCACAATTAAAGGCAAATTGGAAAACATTTGCAAAGCTGAACAAATGATTAGTGCTAAATTGAGACAGAGCTATGAAAATGACCTGGCAGCTATGGCACCAGCAGCCATGATGTTTCCTGGTCTTCATCCCATGGCCATGATGTCTACAGTTGCCAATTCTGGTTATCCAGGTCGTGGAGGACCTATGCCTCCACCTCCACCACCACCATCTTATGGAGGCATGTATGGAAATCCACCTCCATACAATGTTCCTATGATGTACTCACCAAATGCAGCACCACCACAAAATCTAGAACCAGTTAAAGAAACAGTGTATTTGTACATTCCAAACTCAGCCGTTGGAGCGATCATTGGGACTGGTGGAAGTACAATAAGGGATATGATTAGCTCTTCTGGTGCTAGTATTAAAGTATGTATGAGTTAATGCTCTTAAATTTTAATTTCTAGATTATCTATGACATAAATTTAGTTCATTTTACAGGGTTTAAATTTAATTTGTAGAAACTGATTTTGTATTTAGAAAAAAATATTCTTTTAATGGTTATCAGTGTATTTATTAGATTGATATAATTTTAGAACTAGTGAGGTTTGTCAGAGCTGGTATCTTGTGTTCTATTATTTACAGATTTTGGATTCTTTGCACAATGAGAACAAGTGATAAGAATGTGCAAAAAATTTCAAGGAGGCCTTATTGCTAATTTATTGGATAAATAATTTTCTTAATTCATATTGGGAAGAGAATGCATTTTAAAATTTTGTATTTGTTTTTGTAGATCTTATAAGGGGATATATGGAATTAAAGAATAAAGTCTGGCGAATCTTCAGGTTATGGTTTGATATATATTTCTCTTGGCCTTCCTTATCTTTAGTAAAGGGCAGCTGCATTCTTGAAAAGCAGAACTGGCATCTTGCTACATGTTGGGTGATTTGTGTGAATGTTTCTCGATGTACTTTCTTGCATGGTCTTTTTATGTTAAGTCTTTTCATTTTAGTTTTCTGTCTTCTTGTGGTGTCCAAATTGTTGGAATGTAGTGTTTTTAGTTTGTAGTTTCTTCAAACTGTTCAAAAATGTAAGAAACTTTGATGTATTATGTGTGGTATGCAAGTTCTTGAAATTAAAGTGTTACATTGGTGTTCTTGTCATCTGAGAGCAGCTCCAGTGCCTATAATAGCAGATAATATAGCTTCAAAATTGAAAGCATTAATTAGAAAATGTCCAAATCATACATTTTGAATGAATTTATCTTGCATGCTCTGAATTTTTTACCACTTGTTTTGTTACTCAAATAATTTTGAGTATAAAAATTCTCATGAAATTTTTTTTTGGAAGCCAAAAGAAATTTTTAACGAAATTCATAATAATCATCAGTAGCTCTCAGTTTGTTAGATGTACTTACTGTTTTTTTTTTAAGCATTGGATTAATGTTTTGTTTTTTTCTATTGGTGTTTGTTGTTTTTCATTTTCTTTATTTTAAATTAGTTGGTAACTTTTATACTAAATTATTTCTTTATTTTTAGGTAGCTCAAACAAATAAAGATGAACCTATTGACCGTGAAGCATTAAGAAAAGTGACTATTGTTGGTACTCCCGAAGCACAATGGAAGGTTTGTAAATTTTTTTAAATACCCTGTAATTCTTTTGTTATTGTTATTCTTGGTAATAATGATCTATCCTAATATTTTAGGAATTCATTTTTTTTTCCTCCATATGATAAATCTAGCCTACTGCTTGACTAGTTAATTATTATAATTTAAAGAATTTTTATCTAATTTTTTTTTCTTAAATTTTTAGGCTCAATATATGATATTCAAAAAGGTCACTTTCGAGACCTACACTGGGAGTCAAGAATCTCACTGCCTTAAAGTAGAAATTTTTGTTCCTTCTAATCAAGTAGGACGCATCATTGGAAAAGGTGGTCAAACGGTATGCTTCTTTTTGGTTTATTTATTGATAAAAACCTATTACTTTTAAAAAATTGGATTTATCAGTTCCTAAGCAATTTTTTAATTATGAGTTGTTTTTGTTATATAAGGTACGAGAGCTTCAACGTCAAACTCATGCTATCATAAAATTGCCTGAAGAAAATGACAATACCGAAAGTGATGAAACACCCGT
The DNA here is from genome assembly GCA_026289955.1 of Argiope argentata. Taxonomy (NCBI): domain Eukaryota; kingdom Metazoa; phylum Arthropoda; class Arachnida; order Araneae; family Araneidae; genus Argiope; species Argiope argentata. The sequence goes on along the minus strand of JAOUZG010015602.1, from coordinate 7,125,130 downwards.
CCATATTATTGGTGATTTTTACAGCACACAAGTAAGTTTATCTTCCTTTTATTGTTTTTAAACTTATTCACCATTCAATTTGTATATTAAAATAATCTTTTCATATTTATTCATTTTAATTATAATTGGGCTGTTTTTGAAAAAAGTATTATATAGGAAAAAAATTAACATTCCTTTAAATATTCATAATACATACTCACAACTATCCTTATTTCCTCCTCCCCCCCTTCAGTCAATACTTGTACATTACAAATATCATTGTTGCTGCTTTCATTTTTAGTTTGGTTGAAGAGAGTAATATGATATAAAATCTGCATCTTTTCCCCAAGATATTTTATCGTTATCGAACTATTTGAATACATTTTAAATGATTTGATTTATATTGCTGAAAATGAAATCTTTATTAATACAAACATTTCTTAATATATTTTTAGGCTGCTCAACGCCAAATCCGAGCATTGGTGAACAAGAGTCAAATGACTGGTCTTCGACGACCACCCGGCGGGCTCCCTCCAAATCAACGCCAAGTTCAGGTGAACTAGCCTGAGCCCCCAAGCCCCGCCACACTTGACCTTCAAGATACCAAAGACCAACTTCAATCTGCCACCACATTTTCATCTTTTCTTCAGGTGGCTGTGGGTTTGGGGGCCTTCAGACTAGAATGCATGGACTTCGTCGCTTTGTTTGGTTTCCACAGTAACATATCGCCTTATTTGACAACTATCCCAAGATCTCCATTGGCTGTTGGATTGCTGCCTGAGATCTCAGGATTGTTGTGTTGTTAAAAGGGGCTGTAAATCTCAGGAATGGAGTAATGTGTTAATATGTGTATGATAAAGCATTTAAATTTTTGTAAGTAGAGTGTAAAATGAGGAAGTTGTTTAGTTAGTATAAAAACATGGACCATAATTGTTGATATATCATGGTCTTTGTGATGTTATGAAAAGTTTATTTTTGATACTTGTTGGAGAAACTTTTTTGTTGTCAATTTTTATGATGGGCATTTTTTGCCAAGGAGTAAAAATGTGGCCAAAGGAATAAAACTAAATCGAACTGTCGTGTTTAGAGCTGATATTTTAACCATTGCATTTTTTCAGATTTGTCATTTTCTGTTTCTCCAATAAGCATTCTCTATCAGGCTCTCTCATGAAAAACCCCACCATCCCTTCTCTGTATGAGCCCTCATCAAAATAATTGTATAATTCAACGAAGCTTATTCTATACACATGCATGCATTGTCACCATTTTAAATATGCAAAAGGTCTCTTACAATAGGGATTAATTGCTAAACTTCTTTATAATGCGCAGAAGATTGCCATGGAAAACCAAACAAAGCCTAAACTTAACAAATGTATCTAGTTTTAACGTGTGAAAGCAATCTATTTTGCTGATAACTCTTGTATGTATGTAAAACTCAATGAGAACTTTTCTCATTTTCATTCATCCCCATAAAAAAAGTTCTCACCCTCAAGCCTGGTATCAGTGTAGGTCAATTAAAAAAATTAAGACATAGATAAAGAACAATAAAATACTGGCTGTGGCACTTTTAGGGCATAATCTGATTTTATACACAAAATGATACTTCACCCTATTTTGTTACAACAAGGAATATGACAACTGACTGAAATTAATTTTAACCTTTTCGGAAGACAATTTCTGTGCAACCTTGCCTTTCAATCTTGCTGAAATATAATTTTCCCAATTTGATGTGCATACTATTTGAGAACACTTCTAAGGTTGCACAGCTTTGACAGCCCACAATATCATCAATGTGGAATTTGAATTTAACAAAACCTATAGAACTGTTGATAGCAGTATTCGGAATAATAATTTGAGGGACCTTTTGTTTGTTGAGCATTTCCATCATTAAACTTTAAATTGAGCTCTTACTTTTTAACTGTAATTTAAGAAATGTATGAACTATATATATATATATATTTGTTCTGTTCAATGAATTTTGCTATCCTCTAATGTTTTAAAAGGACCCATAAGAAATATTATTCCCGAGTTAATAGATGCTATATTTTTCAAGAGGACTTACTACTACCAATGACTTTATTCACAAGTACAAAATACAGTTCTTTGAATTGTATCAATATCTGTGCTGTTGATATTAGCATTAAAAAGAGCCAGAGTTTGAATGTCTTGAAGCAATTGCCAAGACATTGGTGACTTTATATTTTTGCATCTTATTCTACAGAAATATTAGACTGCTGGTTTACTTTCAAGTTGGGCATAATCCCATTTATTGCAATTTAAGCAGTCTTGGAAGTGTACCCTCACTTGCAGAACACTTATGATACTTGGATTAAGTCTGTACCAAGTAGTACAGCTTTATATTATCTATTATATACTTATCTTTTTTCTATCTAAACAATTAATTCTGTGGTCTTGAAATGTTTCTTAATTGCATGTTAACTTTCATTAGAATATGAATGATTTTTTTTGAAAAGCATTTTATGTATCTTTAGTTTCCCACATTTAAATATTGATTTTTCTTTGTGTATTTGCAAAAGCATTCTGTAGCTTATATCAAGTTACTAATTATTCTATATATATTCCCTTTTTGACATTTATGTTTAAATTTTGATTGCTGTTCAGTATCAATATGCATTAAACCAAGTGCTGAACATTTTAGTTGTATTTTACCTTGTATTTTTTTTAATGAAACAGGAAGGTAAGTTTTGAAGATATTTTAAAATTTGTATTGGATCAAGTATGCAAAATTTACTCTTGTAGCAATCCCTGTGTAGTAATCTTTTTGTTGATCAGTGGAGATACTTATCTAGTTAGTGGTAATTGTGCTTGTAAAGCAGAAAGTACTGATAAAAGTTTGGATGATGGGATTGTGTACAGTGTTAAAAATTTTATTCTAGTAGTAGTTTGTAGTATGGAATTTTCTTAATGCATTAATGAATATCCTTCCTGTTTCAGAAATTTCAGTTCATTGTTCTGCTTTTCATTATAAGACAATGTTTAAACTTAGATAATTAGTTTTTTTTTCTGTATTTACTTTATTCCTGCTTGACTGGCTGATATTTACATGTAATAGGAAATAGGTATTTAAAAATTGTGTACACTGCAGATGTAAAATTGACAGTGTTAGTAGTATTACTATTAATATTTTGCAATGCATGTTAGTTATAAGAATGTTACACTGTGAGGAAGCCCTAGTGTGAAGGGGATACAAAATTAATTTCTCTAATTCAAATATATATATGGAGGGCTCACATTCATATTTTATGGGGATTATATATTAACTTTTAATTAGTGTTAAGTCACTCAGGTTTAATTATGATTTGCATTGTTTTTATCTACCTCGTATCTAATCGGATGATTCCATTACTATTGCTGTGATAAAATGCATTATAAGTGCCATATATATCTGTTCAAAGTATTCTTTACTTACAGTAGTACAAAAAAATGGCCTTTAACCTTAAAGTTACAAAAGCATCAGTGTTTTAAAATCATTGCAAGTACTGGAATCATTTGAATGCTAAATAAACCTCGTAAAGCTTTCTCTTTATTCCATATCAGCTAACCCCGAACCTAGAGGAACCTCGCACTGAGTAATTCACAATTTATACTTTTTCCTGTATTTCAATGGTCAGTGTTTTTTTTCTGTTAATTAGAGGAGCTCAACAGTTAACACCTGGGGAATTCTGCCTTTTTTCCACCATAGAAATAAACTGGCAGCCGCAGCATTTATTGTAGCAACAAACCTCTTCATATTTATATCAGCTGCAACCCTATACATGGCCTGTAAGCCACATTGAACTCCTCATATGTTCTATGTTTTCTATGAGGAATTAAATTATTCTAGTTATAATTTGTGTCTGTTTTATTTTGTCTTTATATTGTTCATTTATTCACATATTCAAAATGGAAAAACCTAATTAGTATTTTAAATTTAACCTTCACCAGATTCACTGAGGGCAAAGAAACTGCAAACAAGTTCATAAATCCATATATTACTACAAATAAAAAAATACTATACCATAAAACATGCAACAATAAGAAAAAAGCTGAAAAATACTGACACAAAAATTAATATTAAATGCAAAAATATTTTTTAAATATATAATTCTTTAAATTAAACAATTCTTATTATCATTAAAATATTGATTGTTGAAGAGTTGGTCTGAAACATTCTAACATAACCTGTATGACATTCCTTTATTGGCATAAGCATGTAATGGTTCATTAAAAACAGTAGTGCAATAGTAGTTTTTAGTAAAAACTAAAGTGCAATGATAATACAAAATAAAATGAAAGTAGATTTTGAATTACTTTATGTGGATTTATCTTAAATGAATCCATTGTCAAAAAAATTATGAAACTTTTATTACAAAATAATTAAATATTTTGGATATAAAACTGCTATGAAAAACATGCCCAATTTGAATTAGCGAAAAATAGATTCAAAATCTAAAGCATATAATCAAGAAATGTCTTAGTTGAAGTACTAGTCGTTGTTGGAATTATTTGTTCTTGTAGAGTAGTTGCTAAATTCTCTACAATGCTAATTTAAATTTTTTTATTCTGTTTATATTATTCATAAGCATAGAGTCACAATTACTGAATAATTCTATTAAACTTAAAAAATTTCTGTTCGTAGGTGTTCTTATTATTTCAGGGTTTTCTCAAAGTGGAGTATTACATGTTAAAAATAGAATCGTATCTTCAGTTCTTTAAAACAGTAATTAAAGTCATTCCATTACCTTATTTATATTAACTTGATTATTTTTATCAAAATGTAGTCATTTCAGTAACTTTCCAAGCAATAAATGAATTAAGTGACAAAATGTTCCTGAACCTGAATTACAATTAATAACATTCTCCGGTTATTATAAATCATGTAGATCTTTTATTTCCAATAGAAAGGTACAACAAAAACGATTCTTGTGATTAAATCAGTTGGCGAGTTTTTTTTTTTTAAAGTAGTAATTGAAAATGGTCTTTTAGCTTAGTACTGATGCCTGTTTTTAAAGCTAAACATTTTAAACTTATAATGCTTGGTCTTTAACCTGAATCACTTTATATGCATTTGTTATTGCTATTTTCTGATCAAATCATAATTGCAAAAACATGTTCTTTAAAGAGTTTTCAGTTTCTATACTTTCATTGCAAGATTGTACTTGAGAAAAAAATAAATATACTCGGGACTTTTTGATACATACCTTTTTCCTTTGCAAACTTTCTTTTTTTAAAAATAGATTCTTGGCACCCAGAGGGATACTTCCTTGACATGGACATATAATGCTTACAATATGCTGCACACTTCCACTAAACTGTACTATATTGTGAAATGTATATTTCAAAACCCATAGATTATTCAAGTTAAATTTCTTCCTCTCTTTACATCCTGCTATTACTGTTTAGAATTTTGTTGATTCTTGATAATGTTGGGGCTCCAGTGCAAAGTATCGACCTAACACGCTAATGGCACTGGAATCAACTCAATCTGTTTCTCGAAGCATTCAAGATCTACGGATCAAGTCCATGTACACGTCAAGATGCTCTACTGAATGTCTATCATAAGTCCTATATAATTCTGTAGTGAATGCTTATCATAAATGTTTGCTTTCCTAAGCCAGAAAATTGAGAATAATTTTATATTTAATAATTCTTTTTCTATATATTCATTTTACTGTTTACTATCTGATCTTTTGTGTGATGATTCTATTGTAAATGCAACTGTAAGACCCACTTATGTGGCAAATTTAGTTGCAATTATGAAAAATGCTGTTCTTAATGGAAATTCTAAATTTTTTGTAAATCCATCCTCAACTTCATGCAGTCACATTTTTTAGAAATGGTAGTTAAACCACAATAACTCCTCCTTATTCTGAACTTCATTTAATCAAATTTCAGACAAATAAAAAAAATATTCTTAAAAGATTCAAATGGTAAAAATGGAACTAAATCTGCTTATGAAATTTCGAAAACACCACCATAAGTAGCTTTGCCAATTGAAAATTTGCAAAAAATGATAAATCTAAAGGTTTAGAAGTAAAAAATATGAGAGTTGTTAGCTTTCCTTAGTGAAGAAGGAAGTTAAGAAGATTTTTATAATTCTTGGTCTATATATCGTTATTCCTTTTTCTATTGTATTGTAATAATTCTTATAGTATTCATTTGCAAGTAATTTTCATTCTCTTTGTTACTATGGGAATACTTTAAAGTGAATCCTGTTCATGAAATCTGTCATAAATCATATCATATATCTGTAAACTACAAGCTCTTTCGAAGCTTTGCGTGATGAAATTGCTGTGTCGCTCACCCTCAATATTATTTCGCAGAACTCCTAAAAATAACTTTTGGGTATATCGAATGTTTTCTAAGAATTTAACAGTTTAAAAAATATTTTATAATTTAAGAATGCTACAGTTATTTCCATGAGCATATATATTTCATTACTTTATTTGGGATATGATGCTTTTTTTTTCTTCAGATGACTGATTTAAATATTTGCTATGGCTTTTTAATTAACTTGTTATCTACTTGCTATTTCACAACAATTTTGTTTAGTTTCTGGGTAAAATATATTTAGAACAGTTAACTTATTGCTTATATATTTTAAAATTGAATGATATGCCATTGTTTTGAATTAAATTTTTAATGCATAGTTTTCATTGAATCGCCTAATTTTCCTTTTAATGTTTTATTAGTGGAATAAACCTTGATTTTTATTATCTGCAAAACATTCATTGGAATACTGGAATATTTTCATTTTGTTAATGTATCGAAATTTTGTTTAGATAAATGAACTTTTTTTGTGCTATTTGTTATTCTCCCTCCCTCCCACCTTGTTTGTCGTTTTAGTTTCTTGGAATTGTTTGTAGCGATTTATACTTCCAACTTATCAAAAATTAAATAACTTCATTATTTGAATTAAAATTTATTATGAAATTAATACAACTAATCACTAAAAGCAGTACTTGCACTGTTTAAGTCACATAGGGTAAAAAATGTTTTATATACTATTTAGATATAATCAAATTTTAACTTTTGTTTACATTAAATTTCAAGGATAGGAAATATACAAATTGCTATTTACAACAATGCCTTTTCCACTTTCTTAAATGTTTAATACATCATTTTAAAAAATTATGCCTCTGTTATGCTAATTTTCGTGGGGTTTTTTTGTGTGTCCTTTTAAATCAATTTATTAAAAGCTTCAAAAGGAAGATATTTTAATATACATTGAAAGAATAAGTACAGAAGGCAATTTTTTAATTAAATATTTATAATAATTATAAATTTTGAACCTAAACAATCGTAGTTCATTCTGTGTTTCATTTCTCTCAGATTCACAAGTTATTTGCTTATAAAACTATTAATTTTTTTAAAAAAATTAACGTTAATTCACTTTTTTTTTATTGACCTTTATTACTTTTAGTAGTTACAATACTTGCCTTCTCCTTTTTAACAGACAAACTGGAGTATTTTCAATGTTGAAAATTGACGAAATTTTGACTATGTGGATGGGTGGAAAATGTTTTAAACTATTAAAACTATTACTTTAAGAGCAATCTTAAATATATTAAGCCATTATCTGCATGTTCTTTCTGGTAGAGAATATACGTTTGTGGTTAAAAACTTCAGATATTCAGTATATATATTTTTAAATATTAAAATGTATTTTCAAATCTTAGTTTTATTAAGTAAGTCTAATTTTAAGGCTGATTAATACATATTAATGATCAAATTTAAAATTCATTTTACAACAACTTAATAATAGTTTGGAAATGAATGCTATAATGAAGCTATGACAAAAATTTTGTTCAAGTAGGGGAAAAAAAGTTGGAGAAAATATAGTTTATTTTAATCATGCAGATTCCTTGTTTACAATTTTAAATGTTAGTCTGCAAATTTAATTTACTAATAATGAACACTGTATATCCATTTTAGTCTTATATTCTGAATTCCAGCAATTTGAAATAACATTTCTGTTACCTAAGTGCTTAATAAATAAGAAATTTTTGAATATCAACTATTTTTATTGTATTATCGATAGAATCTTAACATCATGATTTTGAAATATCCAATGAATCCCAATTTATATTTGATATAAAAACGACATAGAAAATTGCTTTTTTTTTCTCTGAAACCATGAAATATTTAAATTTACGAGCATATAATTATGCTTTAAACCAAATTAGTAAAATCACTAAAATTGCATACTGTCAAAAAAATCTTAAGAAATATAAATAGCCTAAAAAATAATTTTTAAATGAATTACATCCGATTACGATAAGGTGCAGCCGAACTACAGAAATCTACAGAGCGAAAAAAGACTTTCTATCTGCCAGAATAATAAACACTGATGGAATAAATTAGAATAAAAATTAAAAAAAAAAGAAAAATCCATGAAATTTCGTGCACTTTCATTTAATCATATTGGCGATGTGCAGCAGATTCTTTAGTATGTTCAGTGTTAAATGATGCTGCTTTTTCCAGTTTTTTTGTACTCTACTAAGCTGGTACAAATAAATAAGATGAATATTGCTTTTTAGCTACGTTCTTTTAATTTGTATGCATTTATACACTTCAATTTTTTTTTTATTTCAGTGGGAAGGGAAAAAAATAATTAAATATTATTATAGACTTCACTTGGAACAAGGGGTCTCTTCTTAGACCACATGCCTTATCATGCAAATCCACTCCTTCCCCATTTCACTTCTGGCAAAAGTAAGAGATAAGAAGGGTAAGGTTATGCCATTTTTGTTTTTTTATTGGAATTAGGATTTTTTTTTTCCTGACCGAGTAAAATTTTTACCATTTTATTGACATAGTGAATAATTGCTGAAATTCAGTAACCCAAAGGCCAATTTTCACCAAAAGAATAGCTTAGAACCCCAAATAAAATAGGTTTATATTCTTATTTACATTTATTAGATATAACTAAAAAATTCTTGTCTCAAATTCATTAGTAAAGTTCTGAGGTTATAGAACTTATTGAAATTAAAAGAAATTTATGAAAAATAATATACAGATATGTACAGTTCGCTTTTAAAGGTTGTAGTTAAGTAGTTGAATGATACCCTTTCCCTCTCAATGAGAAAAGCATAAAAATAATAAAGCTTTAGAAAGTGAATTAAAATTATCACAAGAGTGGGAGGGGAATAAACGCCTTTATTTTTTCCATTAAAGGTTCTATCTCCTTTCCAACGCAGAAAATTGCGAGATTTGGATAAGGCTGTGAAACCTTGCATATGGCACTGGCGATTGATAGGTACGAATGGATGTTTAGTTGGTATTATTGTATTAAAAAAAAAATTGTATTTTATAGTGATGAGAGAATATTTTCATATAGTAAGATATGCTTTATGAATCTTAAGTATAAACTTGATGATTGTTGCTTCAATAAATTGTGAAAATTTTATAAATTTGTTTATATCATTCAATGTAAACTTATTTTAAGAGATTTGAGCTAAAACTATTAAATGTATAAAACAAAAGCTAGCAATTAAATGAAACGTTACACAACTAAGTTGTTATATTTATAAAATATGAAAAAAAAAATATTCTATTATATCTTTAAAAAAAAACAAATATTTTTTATCTTAAGAATATTTTATGAATACTTTAGATGCTAATATTTATTATATTAGATTCTATATTTAAATACAGTCCAATTAGTTAAAATTTGACTTTCTTTTGTCTTTCACATATTAGAAAATGCATAAAATATACTATTTCCACTTTTTAGTCAAGGTAAATGAAATATAAAGCTTTTGTGTAAATGCACTCATGTCCATAAAGTAAGGATAATTCTGTCATGCCGATATTGTACTCTAAAATACATATATCACCCTTAAAATGATTACAGACATCTTCAAAAAATCATATGCAGATTGCAGGAAGCCACCAGATGATACCGATATATGTCACAATAAGGAAAGTGATGTATAAGGAATGCAGGCTAAAAAGTAAAATTGTTCGCAAGGGCTTTATAAGCTTTCAGTGCAATAACCACAATGTTAGGACCCATTTGGATGATTTTTTACAAGGTAGAATTATTGGCCTTCTTTAATGGAGGCATACCCAGCTTGAAGTTTTTGAAGAACTTGGAGTTGCCTAAAGTGTCGCCTCAATTCTTTGGAAACGATTCCAAGATTATGATGTGAGCAGACGTTACAGCCCAGGTTGCTCCCGGATTACAACGCCAAATGAGAACCGATATTTGGTAGTTACTGCCGAAAGAAACAGAGAACAGCATGAGACCTGTGTTTTCAGCCACTGGTACGACAATTTCAAGGCAGACAACGTAAAGACACATAGGGCAAATTATTCTAAATTCTCCTAGGCTTGTCAAATGTGTTCCACCTACTGCAACTCACTGTCACCAGTGGTTAGCCTGGAGTAGAGAACATGCATTGTGGACACCACAACAGTGGGCTTGTGTGATGTTTTCCCGAACTTCAGCCTCCTCACCGGATTTGAATCCAGTAAAGGATGCATAGGACGTACTTAGTCTACAAGTTCTAGCCCCTCAACCACCTCCTACATGTCTACCGGAACTTTGGAAAGTATTGCTTAATGAGTGTATGTACCCCACGATAAGTTCCATAATTTGATACTCAGTATGGCTAGGCATTGCACAGACTGTATTGCATAGTACGAGAGACATGCTATGTATTAACCATCACATCAACCTTGAGCTAGAAGTCAGACTTCTGCCCTCAGGTGCTCAGGGGTTTATACTCTCAGAAGCTACTGCACCCCTCTTTCCGCGGTAAAAAGCGGACACGACATCATCATCATCATATCAACCATGTAATATCGATTTTTGTAAATAGGGTTTCTTCAAAAAATTTGTTCCATGGGGCAAAAAAACTGCATATTAATGATATCAAACACATGGCCTCTTTTTTTTTTGTTTAAATTAAGAATAATGCAAGGCCTATTTATTAAAGAAACTGTTGAAATTTTGCTAATAATAAATTTTAACCATGACATGTGGTTTGGTCTGAAAAATTTATCCATTATTAAACTATTAAAAATTCTTATGAATAAATGGTAATGAAAAATATAACAGTAAATTCATAAAATAATGTAAACTTTTATTTACAGTGCATTGGTTAGTAAAGATTTAATTCAAATATTATATATGGAATATTTAGGAAGAAGCATTCTTATTCATAAAAATCCAATCAAATCTTCATTGAAAATTGGATCATCGCAACCATTTACAATCAAACAATCACACTGAAGTAAAACAAGGACCAGGGCCAATGCAGATCTCCATGCTTGTATTTTTGATTGCATTTCATCCAATGATTCATTGGAATTTATTTCACTTGAAATTGTCATTTTTTCTTGTAGGATTTCAAAATAATTCAGAAACCCTTTTTGAATGGCTGTTTTGATTTTTTCCTCAGTATCTAAAACGAGCAAAAAATTGTTTGTATTAATTACTTATTCACGTTTTAAAATAATGGCTGAAGCTCAAATAAATATGAATGAGGTTTTATTGAAATTAAAGAATTTGCGAGGCATTTCATGTAAATAACTATGTAAGAATTATCTATCGTTCATGAGGAGAGTTTACTTTATGATAATTATTTTATCTGTAAAATATATTTAAACAAAAAGAGAGGAAAAGTGTTGCTTCTGATAAAGACGGCAAATCTGTCTAATATATTAGTGTGCTCATTTAAAAATAGATTAGCATATTAATAAGCACAAGTCGCATATAATCTTGCTTATCAAGAATTTTTATAGGCCAAGAAATAGTCTATAATATTTGTTTTTTACATATAAGAAATCTATACTTAAACATCAATAAATTTCTTTAGGAAATTTTACAAAATGTAGAAATATGGTAATTTATTAAATTTGATTGAGTTCTGCAAAATGTACAATATTTTATACTATAAATTAAATATTATTCGAATACACAAAATATACTATAATATTAAACATGTAAAATAAATGTTTGTATCTGTGGGTTCAACAATTATTTTAAGAAAATGTATTGTTTGTTTTTTTAGTTTTATTTCTCTCTCTCTCTCTCTCTCTCTATATATATATATATAATAATTTTGTGTTTGAAGCAGAAGGTAGAGCCACTATCAGGTAGAATTTTTAGGTCGTTTTATTCCATTTCGAGAGGCATGCATTATGTACAAGCAGCACAGTGCAAAAGCAGGTAAAAAGCATAAAGAAGAGATAAATCAATTTATCCCTGGTCTATGAGATTCTAATAAATTTGGCAGGAATTATCTCCAGTGTTGACCTTGACAGAATGGAAATCTGCCTATACCACTTTTATATCAGCTTCTAGCTAGATACTCCACAGTATTTTTGAGCCACTTATGTTTATAACCAATTTAATTCTGTGAGGCTAGTAAGTATAAGAATGATTTTAGTGTCTTAAAACTTGAGGGAAATTTTCATGCATGAAAATAGAATAAAGTCGTCTTATCTATATGAGCAGCTGGGAGTGAATTATCTTTTAGTTATGTGCTTAAAAATGCTCGTCGAGGCTTTGTTAAATATAGACAAGTCCAATTTCATAGAGTTAATAATTGCAATTACATCATCAATGTACTTAATAGTCACAGATATATACTGTCCACTTAATACATATGTATAAAATATCTTTTAATAACTGGATGTACACTAAAAATAAATATTTACCATTTCTGGCAGGATATTTTTGTAAAAAGTCTGAACACCATTTCTCTGTTTTTCCTCCACCAGGAAGTAACTGGTTTTCCTTTGTGGCTAAGTGTAAACGTGATGCTAGATGCCAGAATTGGTGCTCTTTATTGGTCAGCACAAGTTGATTTGGATGGCATAATACTATAGTATTTATTCTTTTCTAAGGAATAGTAAAAAGATAATGGAAATTACTCCCCACTATCTAGTGATGGTTCATATTTATAATAAAGAAATCTGAGGATGAAAAATAACTGAATGTTTTCTCTCATATAATACAAAAATTGCACAATATTTTGTATTATATGAGAGAAATGTATATTGTATTTTGCAAATTGTACAATATTGAGGAATGGGGAACTAGTTATGATTATTCTAAAATTAGCCTTTATATTAAAATATAATAAACTACTGAAAGCATGGCAGTTAAAAATCAGGATGAATTATGTGAAGATAGAGAGGAGGATTTTTTTGATTTATCCATCTTGCATTTTAAACAAACCATGGCACATTTAAAATGTAGCATATTGAATACTGCCTTAATAATGTAACTAATTAATTTTCCTTCCACAGGAACTGATTTACAGACAGGAGATTTCAAATTCAATCACTGATATGAAATCCCCCCTGACTTTTTTAGTTTGTAACAAAGCCAAATTAATTATTATATAATACATATTCGAGAGTAATAAACTTTTACGAGGTATAGAATCTAAAATTGCTAATGAGAAATTTAAAAAAAAAATATTAAAATCAACTGTAATAGTGCTTCTCTATGACTTTGTTTTTCTGGTTATTATTTCTGTACACACAAATTTTTATAAAAATAAAGGTAAAATAAAAATAGTATATATTACTTCATTCTATTAAATTTATCAATATCAGATAATTTCTGCGAAATTTTTGTCTTTTTAAATTATGATTTGAGAATATTAAGATCAAGAGAAAATAATTATGTACTTATAAATTAATTTTTTTGAAACTGTACTATAAATAATTTTTTTATTTCTTTTTGAGCTTAGCGCCAATAGTTTTATAACTAAATTTATCTGATATTTTGTTTTCTTAGCTGATTAACCATTATTATTTATTTTACTGATTAGTTAAACTTCCATTGATTAAAAATCTAATACCAAATGTAAATACCGGAAATTGATTCTACTCAGTTTGCTCATAACTCAAATTTTCAAAATTTCCTTGTATTAATTATTTAGACACCTAACATTATCATAAGGAATAATAATGAGTTTCAATTCAAATTCTAAAAGTTATAACTATTTTTAGAATTTACCATAACATATTAGAATATTTCACTTAAAATTGAAAAAGTAGTTTGTCCAAGATAAAATTTTTAAAAATAATACTTAAGACATTCAAGAATAATTTTTAAAATTTTTTTCTATAAAAACTATTATTGATTATGTAACACAAAAATACATAGGCTTATGTATCCATGAATGCACAAAGATACTTGATATTTTGCACTAAGGTGCTTAAAAAGTGCTCAATTTTGGCATCGATTTTTCACACACACTCTTTGTATCATAACAGCATAATGTTATTAATATAACACAAGAAAATTGACATTAACTAAAAAAAATTTAAACAACATAAAGATAAAATTAGTACAATAAAAAATATTAAAATCTTGCTTTTTTTTCGTAATCAAAAATATAAATGTACTCAATTTGATAGTGCTCCTTAGGATATAAGATTTGTAATAGAATTAATACAAATAAAAAGTTATTACGAGTTAATATTTTAATGCTATAGGAAAAATAAATTAGAAAACAAGTGTACGTGTATCTATGCTGATACTGCATGATTAAAAAGTTAAATAAAGAAACATTGCAATTGTTACCAATAACATTTTCATTCATCATGACAATTACTGAGAATAGATTTGGAAAAAAAAATCCCTTTGTTTTTAAGTAACATGAGCTTTAGTATAAATTACAACATCTAATATAAACAATACAAATGATCAAATATGTTTCAAACATATGTAATACATTAAAAAAAAATTGAATTTCATTCAAAAATAAATTTTATAGTTGCTAGTGCATTTTTGCCATCATTTAAAAATGTATGAAACCAAAAAGAGAAAGCAAACTAAAAGAATTCATATTGTAGTGTAATTCTTAAAAATTTTATGCAATTTTTGAATTATGTACGTAGGAACTAGATTCCTCAAAGAAATATTTTTTACCAAGACTTTTTTTGATATATAAAATAGAAAATTGGCTTGAAAACTAACATAACATTTTAAACTCTAGAAAAATGTTCTAATTTTACAATTTTTTTTAAAAATTTGCCCTCTAGTTTTAAGGCAGTTATACTAAAGTTAATATTTTATGACATCTTTTTTTAGTATAATTTTTACACAGTATGAAAAAAAGTACATATAGAAAAATGACTTACCTTAGGATTGAGAATGCTAATATGTACATAAAAGTCTATATCTGTTACATCATGTCCAAAATCCCATTTTTTTACAGTTAAGTTTGAAATAACATTTTCCTGCAAAAAAATATCAAACTATAAATTGCTTATAAATCACAATTACTTGAAAGATAAAAGACCAATTTCATATTAAATTTTCTAGATATAAGATGTATGTTGACTGAACAATTAAGAGAGAGAGATCAGTACCAAAATAACAATTTTATTTGCATAATACATTGCATTAGTTAAGAAATTTCTATTGTTGTGTTTTTAAAATCTGCCAAATAAATTTCAACATATAACATGTAAGTTCTATGCATGAAATTGAAAATTATATATGCATTGCAGCAAAAGTCAAAAATAAATAAGATTAGAGACTCATAGAAATTCGCAACAGCAAGCATCAAAAGAGATCAAATTATTAGAATATAATGATAATAAAAACATTAAAATGAAATGTTATAACAACATTCACTATATCTGCATTTTTCAATAAATAATAATACTTTTTTCTTTAATAATAAATTTATTTTTAAAATGCTACCTTTTATAATGCTAATTTAGAAATTTCGAGTATCTTCCATATGTTAAATGAAGTTATTTTGTGGAAATCTAAAATCTAACACCATGAAAAATTCAATAAATGAATGACATTTTTTTTTCATTGAAAAAGTATAATTGGCAGATTTAGTTTAAATATTTAAATTGAATTTGAACTGAATTTGTAGAATAAAAAATTATTAAAATTAAGGAAGTATGAATATACAATTTCTGAATGTAAGGACATTTAAGAAAGAATATTGAAAGTGTTAAAAGTTTTAGTTTTAATTCTGAGAAAATTAGAATACATCAACATATTAAAGAAATTTTTTTTCCAATATACATAATTATTCATGAAAATGCATGAGAAACATAATCAATAAACAAACATGTTTTTGAATACAAATAGAATTTTTGGTTAATTTAACAGCCTTTAGGCATAGAATGAAAGTAGAATTGCAAAATTAAAAATAACAATAACAATAAGACAATTATGGGAAAAAAAAATTCATCGAAATAATCATTACCATCAAAAATATTTGCACAAGAAATATCTTAAATTATTTAAATGGCATATACTTTTTTTAGGAAATTTAAATGATTGCATAGTTAAAAAAAAGATCTCTATTGAAGCTATATCTGCATTATAACAGGAAACCATTTTTAAAATATAAAAGTGAATAAAAGAAGTAAAACATATTATGCAGTCATAAATAATATGTTCCGACATAGCAAAATCAGAAATAAATTTCAGAAAAAAGTATTTATCATTTTGTCATATATTCCAGCATAGAATTAAAGTTTCATTGTGATGCTACATGTCAATGAAACTATAACTTTAAACATCCCTTCTTGAAACATTACTTTAAAACTTTTTCTTTTCAAAGTAATATTTTTTTATTTTAAAAAGTATTATGAAGATTGCTTCTCCAGTCTCTTGAGAGTTTGATGACAAAATTTAAAGTTATCAAATGAGAAGTGAACCAATATATCACCCGTATGTTATATTCTGCAATGCTTTGGTTTAGACAAAACCATTAATTGTTATTGACTGATCAGCTCTAGGTCCTGCCTTGAGTTTAATGGAGAACTTCTGGGGAATATTACCAATAGATATATATGCTGTAATGGGTGTCAATTTCCAATGGTTCAAAATCTAAAGCTGCAAACTGAGGAAGTTGGTTTTATATATATATCATACTGCTTATATAAAAAAAGAGACATGATCTGCAAGTAGAATTTAAAAGAGAGAGAGAGGAATCCCCATTCAGATTAGAAGCAAGCTAGACTAAATATTCTATTTAATTATATTCAAGATGCTTATGATGAATTCTAAGTTAAAACATTATCTTAGATACTTAAAGTGAATTAATTAAATTTCAGTAGGGAACAACAAATTTATTATGAATATGTATTAGTAAAATTTTACAATTTTACAACTTCTCAAACTTTAAAAAACCACGCACCATAGTTGAATTTTTTATCACAGAAAATATTTAAGTATTCCTCTATCCCCATTAATTCCCAAAGAAAACAGAAAACTTGGTAATAATACTAAGCTGGCTTGGAAATCTTACTTTATTTAAATTTAGAATGATAAACAGAGATCTCTAAAAAATGATATAAAAAGAGTTTAAATTGCGGAAAAATATGAGTAATAATTTATATTTTGAGTTTGTAAAAGTAGCATATTATGACTGAAAGACACCAAGAACACCATATCTAACTTTAAAACTCTAGTTGCTTCCATTCATTCATTATGCCTTTAAATACTTGAAATAATAACAAACTTAGTATTTCAACAGCATCTTTCCTAAATTAGTAACATGAGCATCTTAACTCCCCCCCCCTCATCTTTATGCCATTAGTTTACAGATATTAATATTGCCATTATTGGTTTGCAATTCTAATTAAAATCAAAACGCTTGGGATAAAACTAACGTGACTAATTGTCAGGTCAATAAAAGCACATTTACTCTTTAAAACACATTGTTCCAATTAAAAAAATATCTTTTCCTCTTTGTTAATTAGAAAATAGGGCGTGTAAGTTATTCATTATATAAAATATTGTTCCTTTTATGCCAGAAACTTGAATACAATTTGTCAGAAACATTCCTATTTCTGGTAAAAAGGACAGATATATTCAGAAAAGAGTAAATATCATGAGGCAGAAGAGAGCACAAAGGGAGGGGTTAGTTAGAAGACAAAAGAGCCTGTCTGTGAAGAAGGGAAGGGACATAAAAACATAAGAGCATTTTTTTAAATGTCAAATATGAAGACAAGTTAAATGAATTTATATTTCAGATGCAATTTGACTTTATTAAATCAATTATAAAACTTGTGTAGGAGGGGTGTGACCATATTGCACACAACATATAACCATGCTCTCACATAAAAAAATAATCAGGCTTGATATATAAAAATGTTTAAGATAGACTTTTATTTGAATATATTAAAGCATGTTTTTAATGAGAATATTTTTATTTCTCTTGCAAAAGTGTGATTGTTATTATAGGGTAAATAAGATCCTTATAAGAAAATAGGATTGCTCAGTATTATTACAATTCAAATAAAAATATTGATAAAACTCCAATACTTAAAAATTTAAACAGATATAAGAGACAAGACTTACATGTTCACATTCTAAAAGGTATATGCAAGGTGTTTCATTTACAGCCACACAAAGATCTTGCAGTAATGTCCAAGAAATACTAGGTAACAAAAATATTGAATTGGTAGAACAAAAACTTGTAATAGCAGGATCTACTTCTCCAGTTACAAGTAAGCAATTAATTTCTAACTGAAAAACAAATGCCTATTTAATCATTAAGTTTTTATATAAAGTATTAAGTAAAAATATAATCAGATAAAAAGGCTGTAAAATGATTCAACTAATAATCTTTAACATATGCCACAAATACTTATTTTTAAGATTTTATCTTCATATTTATCAAATTCCCATAGGCTCTTTTAATGATATAACTGATGATAAAATAAGCATAAGGAATTTTTTCTGTTTTTAAATTCATAATTTCCAAAGAAGTATTTAGAATATGAATTGAAGAAAAGCTAAATAAATAAAAAATTATAAATAAAATTTAGTTCATTCATTTCTTAAAGTGACTAATTTTTTTGAACAAAAGTTGATTCTGAATTTTCCAGAAGATTCACCATTTTTCATGAAACTGATAGTATAAGATAGAATATAATGGTATATTAAAATATACTATTATCAGAAAGCAAGCATTTACAAAATTTAATAAAAGGTAAAATTAAAAATGCTGTATTTTACAAAGTACTTGCTATAATAAATGGATAAGCCTTTATACAATTTTACATATTTAGAAAGTATTATGCACATGGGGAATACAGACAGGACAATCTGTACTAATTAAACAGCATATTAGTAAATTTTAAATATTCAGTTTATAAATTTATATCCTCATTATATTAAAAAAGATTTATTTATGTAAATTGCATCATATTGAAGTATGAAATTCACTATTTAAGAAAATAATCTTATTAATTTACCATCTAATTACATTACTTTCACACAGGTGACAGTTTGTGTTAACAATTCAATGAAGTTTTGAAGGCTCTATTTATTTAAATTTATTTACGTGCTTTTACTTCCTTTCTGGTTGTATTTATTAGCCTTATTTTAAGTAAATACTATTTCCATTTCATATAATATTTTATAATACTTATGATTTTCAAAATTATATAACTTAAAAAATTTTAACAATTAAAACTGAAAAATATATAATAGTATCTACAGCAATATATTTGAACGTAATTATTTGATGGTCTGTAATTCGAAATATTTTAAAATTCATTATTAAGCTAAGAATAACAATAATGTAAATTTAAATAGTTTAGTCGTATAGAAATTTTTACAGTATGCTTCTTTGAATAAGAAACATTACAATTCACAATGAAACCTGATAACATCATTATTGATTTCAATATAATGATAATAAAAGATTAAAATGAAATCTGCTAAGCATATTTCAATGTATCATGTCAGAACATAATTTCTTAAACAGTCAAGCACCACATGCTCATGCAAGTTAAATTATATTTTTATTCATTTCTATTGCTTCATTTAAATAGTAATTTAAGCATTGCAAACAATAAAAAAAAAACTTTGTCTCGCATCTATTGTTTAAAAAAATATCACATTTCTTATTTATTTCATTTCATATAATCATGTGCTCAAAATGACATTTTTCTAGGTTTTATTTACTGTAAAAATTAACTTATTTTTTTTAAATCAGAGGTTTTGTAAATGCAATGGCAACATATTATTAAAAGCTGAGATGGTTCTGCAGATAATAAAATTTTCATTTTTCGCCTATGGATTTTTGTTGATGCCAAAAATCTCATTCCAGAAACAGCATTATGTTCTGACATAATAAAAACAATAAAGATAATTAAAACAATAAAGATAGTTAAAATGCAAAACAATTACTTCTAAGAGAAGATCACAACATTTTCTAATCCATGCATCTTTTGTAGATATCTTTAACTGTTCAGATGACTTCTTTAAAAAGACGCACACATTTTGAGAATATCCCAAGTGAGTAAATTCAAAAGTTATGCTTCCTTGAATAATCTATAGAATGGATATGCAATCAAATTAATAAATAATTAAAATAAAGATTTTAAATTTATAAATAAATTATTCAAAATAAAATTAATGAAACAGCTAGGTTTAAATAATGTTTTATCAGTTAATAGTTTAAAAAAGTAATACCTTTCTGATGACAAATTACTTTATTGACAGACATATGTAAAAAATGTAGACAATTTAATTAAATGCAAGTAAATTGTCAAGCATCTTGGAAAAAAAGTAATCATTTAAGTATACTTCTATAAATATTCCTTATTACAATAACAAATATACTTGAGATCTATGGGTTTCATCAGTAGTTTGTATTTCAAAATTTTAATTAAATTATTTCATGTAAACTGTTGCTTCCTCATTTATTAAATTTTGTTCACTGTCAAAGTACTAATATTGATGTAAAATAAACAAAAAATAATTGAATTTAGGAAATATTTTTCCATAAAAAATGCAATCATATCAGCATATTTTGTTAAATATAAATGAAAAAAAAAGAAAAAAAAAGAAGAAGAATGAATGCGTTTATTTACTTTGAAGCTTATATAAGCACTTTTTTAATAATCTAATCATAATCATAAGTTATTTTAAAAATAGAAAATTAAAAAAACAAGGAATTTATTAGCATTTTGTTTTGGTTATTTTTAAGCATACACAGGGCCTGACTTAGCCTAGTTGGGGCCAAGAGCAAAAACTTCTTTGGGGCCCCTTTCTTCTTCACTGCTTTAGTAATTGCATTCATCAAAGAAGGAAATGTGAAATAAAATTTCTATTCAATTTCGGGACTCTCACTTAAGTGGGGACCTGAGGCAACAGCCCCATATACCCCTGCCTTAGTCAGGGCATACAATTAATGATATAAATGGCACCAATAAATTATTTCATATTTTCAGCAAACTCTTGTGCAAACATAATTTTACAAAATGCAAAGGTAATTTGTGCAAAGTGTTTATCATTAAATATAGCAATAATTACCAAAGCTCTGCTTTTTTCAATATTCAGATCTTGACCATGAAGATATCTTATATTGGATTTGATTATTAACCCTTCAACAACTGTAGAATAGGAGCTTGGCAAAATAACAGGGCAAATAACTATACTGTCAATATTAAATCTATAAAATATTAAGGCAAAAAACTCAGAAAAATGAAATTTTGTATCATAAAATTGGAAATTATCAAACTGAAAATACTTACTTAACAGAATTCAAAGCCTCAATTTGTTTTATCCATGTGTTGTGTATTAAGTTTGTAAATTCAGAAGCTCCATGGCTCAACTTTTCAACTAAAGAAAGCATTGAACATTTTAATGTTTCTTTTAGTACAGATATTTCATGGCAGTTATTTTCCAGAATGTCATCATCTGTCTCATCAGTCCGAGTATTCTGCTCCCAAAATTTGTTATGTGATTGGGAAGGAGAAAAATGGCGGCTACTATATTGAATCCCAATAGGAATTGTATTTGATGGATTCTTAAAAATACCATATTTTTCACTGGATTTATTAAAAAGATGTCTATTTGACTGATTAAAGGAGCTTTCAGATTTCTGAAGTTCCTGATTCTGAAGACGAGATTTGTGTCTTATATCTTGATTTTTCAAAAATGTTTTATCGCAAAGTATGGCAATGTCAGAGAGATGAGAGATAACAAGTTCTAGAACGCTTTGGGAATGTTCTATGATATCTGTAATCTTACAACCCTGTAAAAAAAACAAAATTAAAAGTAAGTAATGGCTGTATACTCTTAAAAATCAGAGACAATTTAGATAATACTTCACAAATTATATTAATCCAAGATGGAGAATATAAATGATATTCTTTAAATGAATCAGCAATAGAAGGTTAAAATTTAATACAATAAAAGAAATTAGTAATTTTATATTTTTAAATAAAACTACACTAATCAAGGTTCTTCTTCCACTATTTTGAAAAAATTAGAAACTAAGCTTAGATCTAATCAAATATTTTGCAAAAAGGTAGTTACAAATTATTAAAGTATTTGAAACAATTTAAAAAAAGGTCTGACTTTTTATTAAAGCAAAGCGTATTTACATTTAGGACTTTACCTCAGACTTTTTCTAATCTTAAAATGACGTATGAATTTTTTTTAGCTATCAATTTCTTATCCAAAATGCATTATAAAGATTTTTTTTTAAAGAAATAAATGCCAAAAAAAAAAAAAAAATTCTGATTCAAATTAATTTTTTTTTTCATTTGCGAAATAAAACAGTCTTGACAGAGCAATTTTTGATGAAAGATTAAAATTTTGTCTGAAATTTTACAAAAATACTATTCATCAGACAAGTAATCAAATTTTGAAATTTCATTCGTATATGTTACTGTTAAAAACCAAAATCTGGCAAATGTTGACCTCTAATTTTTTTCATGGTAACATATACAACACAATTCTAAAAAAAGGCTATCTTAATTTTTTTTATTAATTGCATTTTGCTCATTTTAAGGTATGTGTCAGTTTCATTTACTTATAGTAACAGATTTATCAAAAAGCTATCAAACAACATGGTTTAATTGTCTTTCCTGATTTGATGCCTAAAAACATTTAGTTAGGGGAATCGTAACGTAACAAGTAAAAGATTTAACTGAAATTAAATACAAATATTCTAGACAAACCAGCTTGTTATTAAAGGTAGCTGGTCCATTATTATAAATTGATTACTTATAGTTTTTACCTTTTAAAAACAATTTATTTTCCTCCCAAAAAACTAAAATAATAAAAGATAATTATCTGAAGCATAACATAATACAGGTTGATACAATTTTTAAAGTTGATAAGGATGTAACATTTAACAATACTGTTTTTTCTATCCACCTAATACTGCTTTATATTCAGAGCTTAAAGTGAGTAGATTGGTTAGTTAAAATTATTTCATACAAAAATTTTCAAAACAATATAAATAAAAAAAAAAACTGTTTCCGAATTGATATCTTAAAGAATTTTCCTTTGGAATTGAAGCTATATAAAAATATATTTAAGTATGGCTATGACATTTTTATCTAGTTGTTCAATACAAATTGACATATATTACCAAGAGAAAGTAACAGAGAAATTTAATTACTAGTTTTATGAACTAACATAATGATAAAATCTTAGCTTGTGCATTTTATTTTTTAAAAATTAAATATGATTAAAGTGAGATAAAAAAAATCATATTTTACTCCAATTGTCATATAGGTAACCATATTAATGATTAATTTCATAAAGTTTTTTTAATGATTAAATAGTAAATACAGTAGAAAACATTACAAAGGACAGTAAAATTTTATTAACATATTAAAGATGGTAAAATGTTAAGCATGGCTGTCAGTTGCAAATATGGTTCTTGAATATTAATTACAAAATTATTTATTTACTTAAGATTATAATGTATGAACACCAGAATATTTTTACAGTATTATAATAATGTTTAAAAGAATTCAGTTAGTATAAATCAATGACATTCCCCATTATCAATTAACTTTATAATATGTCCAGTTTACTACAAATTGAGATGTGAGTACTAACAAATAACTTTAACATATAACTTTTTATTATTTAATATGGCACTAACAAAATATATTTATAATGATTTGATATAAAATATTAACGTGCATGGGAAGTTTTTAAAAAGAAAGCATGATAGATAATTTGATTAAAAAATTACATCCTTTTTTTTATATAGCTTTCAGAATGTATCTGATATCAAATAACAGTCTCTCAATTTTTTTCATTAATTTAACATTTGAACTTAATCTACAAAATTAAAATGGTTTTTTTTTCCGCACCAAATAAAAAAAAATTACCTCTTGAAGTGCTATGTGGAACTCCTCATTCCATAAGTACCACATTGTTAAGAGAGATATTGATGAACAACCATATTGCTCATGATGTGAATTGAGAGTTTCTTCAATGAGATAGATTACATGATCCTGGAAACCATAAATAAAACTAAAAGTTAAAATGAAATCCAATATGAAGGTACAAAAAATTTGAAGGCAAATATACAGTATATTAGCAAGCAATGCAAATACAAACTCAGATGAATAATATAAAATTGCATTTGTCCATTGCATATAAATAAAACTACATGTGCCTCTTTTATTTATATGATAATTAAAGGGAAAAAAAGCACAATTTTCTTATAGTTATAAATAGATTTTTTAAATCAGTGTTATTTGGCAGAAATTGTTGAAAATTCAATGAAATTTTTTAAAATTACAACATGATGGACAAAAGCAAAATTTAAAAAATTATTGAATCCAGATGCACAGGAAAAGTTCACAGTAATAAAAATATAAATTAATAATAATTTGATTGTGAAATTAGGATTTTTTAAAGGTCATTGTTAGCTTTCATACAGAATTCAATCAAGAAGTTAATTCAGTTAGCAAACAGTGAAATAAATCATTTTTGTAGCTAAACATACTGCATGAATTACAGAAATCAAGTACAAAATAAAAATCTTATTAAAACATTATAACTAGTAAAAAACAGAAATTAAATTTTAATGTTTTTGCATATACAGCAAATGTTAAGATGTTCAATGATAAAAAAAATAATTGCATAATGTTATGTTGTATATTTTATATACCTTTAAAGCCACCCTCCCCCTCTTTTTTTTAATGAATCTTCAAGTACTTTCTGTCTGATATTCCAACACCATTCTACTAATATCCAAAAGTGCTCCATATAATGGAGCACTTTTTTCTTCCGTTTATTGAAGAACAGTTATTTACATGATTATGGGAGCAGGGAAGGAGGCATTCAGAACCCTGATCTTATAATCAAAATATGTCTTCATGTGTTTCTTATAAGTTATAAAGAATAGTTTAAATTACATTGACTTAAATTTGATTAAACATTTATTTATGTCACTTTTTTTTTTTTTTTGCAAATCTATTTGTTGTTCTATAGAATAATTTTTTAAAATACTTTTTATTTTTATGATTCAAAAAACATAGGAATCTTTTATACATATATAGTTATATATATCCACATTTGTAAGAACTGCAATAATAAATGTTTACAACTAATAACTGATTCAGTATCAATTAATATATAGTGGATATGTAATTTATAGTTTTAGAAAAATTACTCCATAACAATATATTAGAATCACTACAAGTACTAACAGATAATTAAAAAATACATGTAAATTTCAAAAAAAAAGAAGTTTGTATTATTTATTTAAGTATACAATAATGCTAAGGAAAATTTTAAATTTATTATTTTTATTTTCAAAAGATATTCATTAATCCCAAAATTGAGGGAAAGATTTTCTTTGCTTCCTTAACCACCTGTTACAGTCTCATAAAATGAGGAGACTGTAACAGATATAGGAAGGTTTTAAGCTAGCTGCATGGCAAGACTAAATGATGTCAAGGATATAAAAACATGATCTTATCCTCAACCATCACTAGTGCTTTAGCAAAGATAAATGGTGCTGAATGCACAGTATTTCTTGCTCTTTTATAGTGAGATTTTAAAACAAGCATGAATGCATTTATATTTTATCTTCACTGCATTTCAAAACCAAAATATGAACCTCCATTCATCTTGGTCACTACATCATTGATTCAAGCAAAATAAATTTTAATGAATCAATTTCGCTAATAAGATTCTAAAATTTATTAAATATCATCAGGTTTCTTTTAATACTAATCAACAGAGATAAGTTTTAATATCAACATTATGTCAAAAAATAAAGAAATAAGTAAATAAAAAATATATAATGATCACACTCTAATGTTTGTTTTGTTGTATTCCTCCAGATTTCCTTATTTTGATTCAAAACTAATTAAAATGTTTTAAAAATTAATTTAAGATTTCCCCCTCCCTCTTTCTAAGAAACTCGCACCCCTCAATTTTTTAAAAATATATATGTTAAGCTATTTTACCATTTTGGATTAAGTATTTTTAATTTCCAATTCTATGGTTTTATTAGACTTTTAACATCTAATAATATTCTAAGAAAGATGGAAAGAAGAATATCCAACATTGGAATATCAAACAGAAGATTGTCTGAATTCCTTGCAAATCTGGAGGACCAGAAGATTTCTTTCAAAGTTTTGTACTTTAATTTACAAAGCATTGAACTAGAATTTATTCAAATTAAGAACAAATATCATTAAATTTTGAAGCACTCTATTATTGAAAGTTTTATATAGTTTCCTAATTAAGAAAATATATACCTTACTAATTAGGGAAATGACTGATTCTGTAATGAAATAGCTTTTAGATTATATTATGAAAAGTGCCGTGAATTTCTTTACTATCTTATTTACAATACTTTTACATTTAAATTCTAATTTTTTTATGAGTGAGATACTGAAACCAATTATTGTGAAAAAAAAAAGAAATTAAAAATGAATATTTTTACCCTTGGCATTTTAAAATAATATAAGTTGAGAAATGTATAGTTTTTAAACAAATCAAATTATGCTACAAAACTAAATTTGATTTACCACAGTAAGTACTTCACATATTACATATTTTTATAAATACTTATGAACATTTATTTACAAACATTTAAACAGTACTTTTATAAGTAAATATTTGAAGGCATATGTTATCCTCTAATTGGGAAGACAGAATTACCCAGCAATGATTCTTTTGTTAATGAAACATAAGGCTCTGGATAAAATTTGTCACACAATGAAATGTCACATTATGAATTGTCAAGCATTTATATATTGAAGCGAAAATTGTTCCTAACCAAGCGCCCCAATGGCTCAGTCGGGAGAGTACGGGATTCGTAATCCGAAGATCGCGGGTTCGAATACAAGAGGAGCAAGTTGCTATGGGAACTTTCAATTCATTTCTGTTTCAATTTTAATTTGTCATTTGTTGTGCTAGTTATGCTAATTTGTATTATGTAAATTTATTCCTAATTTTCTGCGGGCCTTCAAATTCTAGAAGGTTTTTTTGTGTATATAAGTAGTTTCAAAATTAGTCAGATAAAAAAAAAAGAATTGTGAGTTGAGCTTGAGTGTGTTTATTCTCGTTAGCTTTACTACATTCATCTCATCTTCGCGACAATATAGTTAACTGACTTTTAACATTACAAAATCATCAATTACAATTTATTTAATTGCAGGATGTAGACATGCATATGAGCCTTTATTGTAAGTTTTTAACAAAAAAAGGAGGAAATGCATGCAATTAATGTAGTGTTATTTTATAGCATAATTCTAATACTTTAGAATCATGCTTTTAATAACACAAATTCACAAATTGAAAAAGTATTTGCTCAATTTACAAGCTGTTAATTGAATAAATTATTCACTATCATGCAAATGAACAAATCATCGGAAAGGAAATTTCTATTTGAATAAAAAATAAAATTCTCAGTACTTTTCCAAGAGCCGAGAACCAGCGATAAATCATCAAAGAAATTTGGCAGAATTCTACTTTATTAAGAAATTTTTTTGCTGGTGCCCGGCTAATAGAAAAGTACCTAATTCTCTAAATGGGGTTAAAAAAAGTAAGCATTTGAAAATCTTTAGGTGCTTGTTTCTTTTTATAGCATCCAGGATTTATTGCCAAACAACTGAAATATACTTTCAGGATGGTAGCATTATGTATAAGAGAGTTTAGCACCTTTGGCATAATCTCAGCACAAAGCTGGGAACAATCAAAATAAACAAATATTATTTTTATCTAAGAT
>JAOUZG010015602.1:7082214-7097179 GCA_026289955.1 Argiope argentata | reverse complement strand
GTTTGAAAATTGTGTGCATAATACTGTTGTAGCTATCTCAATCACGATCGATAAATGAAATAGATGATGTGATTTTAAAGATAAAAGGACTTGATTTGTTGTTTAGCTTTTTTTCAGGTACACACTCTAAATAAATTGCTTTTGGATTAGTTGTGTGCTTTTCCATACATACGAAGTCACGGATGAAAGCTAATATTATATAAACAACACGATATACAAAGAGGAGCTGTGCATGCTTATTTCTTTGATACAACAGCTAAATTTTTTAAAATTCCAATGTTAATTGTTTCTCCTAAAAGGAATTTAAAAAAATCATTAAAAAGGCAATTACTTTAAGATTAAAACCCCAAATTTCTGCAATCGTAATGACTAAGTTTGTAAAATTTTTATGCGAGTTTTTGTTAATAATAAACATCTGTTGGAGGGAAAAAATATCCAAATTCATGTATTTTGGATATAAATGCATTTATCTGGAAATAATAATTTACATTTCATCATTTCCTGCGATAAAGTGTTGCAAGTTTTTAAATTCTAGTATCTTGGAATAAATTTAAAGCTCAAACAAAGCATTTTTATTATTTCAAATATTAAGACATATTTTTTAAATTCGCTTTTAAACATTCTCTTTTTTTATTTTTTAATAAATTTTATTTTGTTAATATGTAATATAATCATTTGTGGAGAATTTTAATTATTCATATGCTGTTTTATAAAACCAATGATGTTAATTTTTGGAGATGTATGGAATGTAATGCATTATGAAGGTCGTTTAAGTAGTTGAAAACATGAAGTTATTTGTTAGACAAACGATATTAAATGCAATTCTTTGTGCTCTTTTCATTTACACTTTGTATAATATTAATATAGTACACGAAGAAGTGTATGAAAAAAACCAAATTTAGAAAATTTCAACTGCGGAAAAATGTCTTTAGTAATGCGTATATAAAAAGGATAAAGGCATTTGCAATTCAGTTAAATATTTTCGGTTGGAATGCATAAAAATATTCTAAATATGTATTTTAAATTGCGTCTTTTGAGTTTCTGTCTATTGTTTGATTTCATAAATTTGATGCCGATTAAGGACCGAAAATTTCAATTAAGAATAAACAAATTTTACTTCAATTCATAATTTCAAATAAATAAATAAATAAATAACAAGTATATTCAGTTATATTTTTATTTTTTCACCTTCTATGATTCAAATGTGCATTTATGAAAAAGGCAGTGACACAGAATAGCATATGCAATAAAAAAGAATCTGTCGGCATAATTAGAAGTACTGAAAAAAAAAAGTTTCAAGCTCTGAATTTATAAATGCGAAATAAGAACTCACCAAGATTATATTTATAATAAAAATAATAAACCTTTTCAATATGTCAATTTATATGGACAAAAAAACCCCCTTTTAAAATTTTATTCACTTTTTAATACCAATACACAAAAAAAAGTGTGCACCAAGGTAATAAAATAATGCGAATCCTTTTTTCCCTTTAAAACAATTCTTGCAAAATTTCGGATTTTTTTTTTGGTAGAACGATTTAAATTTTGTTTTAATTTCTTACGTATTGAACTTTTTTGCAGAAGATCAAAACTGTGTTTCCTAATTCTGGCGATAGATGGCAGCGCAATGAAACTTTGCAAATGTATCAATTTAATCTCCGGAACAAGGTCGGTAGTAGATGAAGATAATTGGAACGTGTGGAGATGTGGATTGACTAACGATGCGGCGGCAGAACATGAGGGGTCGTCTAAAAAATGAAAAACTGTATTTTAAGATCACATTCTTTAATGTTAGATTTTTGATATTTCCTACATTTGGGAATCTTATCACTGATTTTCATTTGATAGTATTCATATTAATTAACTTTTCTAATATTTACAATTTTTAAAAATACAATTTGATAAAAAAATAAAGGAAAGATCTATATTAGCAAAAAAATCTTAATAGATCTTACAAATTATTACTTTTTTATATTAGATGAACATGCATAACGGTTAGAAATCGAATTTCAAGGGAAAATAAAAGCATATTTCGGACTTGGAATCAAAAATAGAAAGCTGAAAAAAATATTTTATTAAAGATTAACAATTTATATACAGGCAAGAGTTCAAAATTAAAACTAAATTATGACTAATTCATATTATTTATTATTTACTAACCCGAAGATAAGGAATATAAATTCTGTAAAATATAAAATCGTTAAAAATTTTCCATTTGCAAATTTTTTTTAAAGAGAAGAACTACTAGCATGAGAAATTATAAGAAATAAAAAGAAAATTTTGAGTTAAAAAAAGCGAAACTTGAAGTTGAGATATTAAACAAAAAGGGTGTAGTTAACGATAATGTTTTCTTTTTCGTCATAGTTAAAATAAAATTCCTATAGTCATTTTCATTTCTTATTCGTAAGTGATGCAAGTTATTTATCTGGAAAAACATATCCCCCACTTCGCTATAAAAGTAATATTCTCGGCCGCATCAAAATTATAGACTTTGGATAAAAACATAATTTTATTTTCAGAACCATAATTTTTTTTCTCAAACTTTTATTTTCATAATTCTGTACATAAGAGGTTTATTCTTTGCAATAAAGAATAGAAAATCAAATATGAATTTTGTGCACCTTGTTTTCGATCGATTTGTATCAAAATTTAGTACATCACTACAATGTGGGTTTGAAACAAACATAATATTCTATTTTCAAATTAAAATTGATTTAACATTCAAAATGATATTTTGCAGCTGATCCTGTTTCCTTCATGGACCTGTTTCAAATAATTTGATTAATGATAATCTTTATGCTTAATTCTCGTCATGATTTTAAGTAAAGCATTCTTTAACTACTGATAGCATGACATGCTTTCATAATAACATCAGTCATTATTTAGCCAGAAAATAGAATTTATAGAAAATAATCTTTTGCTATCTGAAAATATCTCCTGTTCAAAGGATATTCGTCGCATCAATTATTATTATTATTTGCAATTAAAAAATACAAATAGAGTCCTATAGAATCTATTATGTATTATCGAAGAAAAATAGTTTTTTCTTGAAGTTTTAATCAGAATTTTAATTAATTAGAATTAAAAGAAATATTGGGTGTCTTTTTTCCGACAGCTTCCGAAAATATTACGACATAAAAAGGATTTTTATATCAGATTAAAATTTAAATAAATAGCTGCAAAGCATTATAAAGGCGTAAAGTATTTATTTTCCTGCGACTTCAAAAAAATGTTAAATTTTTAAAAAGAAATAAAAAAAGTGTGCGGGTTAGTAAAAAAATAGTTTTTGTCTATCAAAAAAAAAAAAAAGCACAAACAATTTTTGTGTTTCTAGGAACAAGAAAGTGAGCTTTGAGAACGGGAAGGGCAAAGGAAATGTTGTAGACATGAAATCAACGATAGCAAATTTCAAGTTATCTTGTGAGAACCTTATTGTCTTTTAAGTTATTATTGGTCGAAATTAATTTAAGTCCTTAAGTATTTTAAACCAGTTTGAAAAACTAATACCGGTAAAAGCAAGTCGACCTTTTAAAACGCACCTACTTTCAATGAAGCTCAAGTAATAATAATGCAATACTGGTAAAAGCGAGTAAAAAATATATGGGATTAAAAGATGTTGATGAATATTGTCGTTTATGCTTCATTCATTACCTACGTGATTTCGAGTTTCAATTATTCAAAATCTTCTAAAGAAAACAATATTATGCTCTCAGATGATAAAAATATAGATATCTTTTCAATAATACTAATGTTTAACTTATAAATTAAGTTTCTACCATTAATGAATTTTTAAAAAAATATTTTAATCATATTTTCGAACCATTTAATTCCCACAGAATAATTTGATCCGCTCGAGCACGTCACACGCGTAAAAAAAATTAGTATTATCAATATTTTCCCACCACGTTGATAAAGTTTCAAATTAAAAAATTAAGTTAACTTTCTCTGAAAATTAAATCTAAACTAGTTGAAATATTCCCTCCAAAGCATTTTTGGAAATTTTCTAATATAGGTGTTATTCTAGAAAACGCTTTGAATGGCACTGACACACAATAGTAACAATTTATTAACCTTTGGCATGGATTTAGCATTGTACTGAAGTTATCGTGTCATCACCCGGGGACTGTGTTTTAGTCATTAATTCCTGGTATGCCGTTAATAGCATCCGAAAATCGAATTTGTTCTTTAGACGCATTTTTCTGAACCGGTTGAAACAAAGACTTTGACAGAAAACTAAACTTGCATTCTCAAAATCCCCAACCAGATTTGATTTATTTGTGATTGAATTTTTGAGTTATCGTGTTTACATATTTCTGAATCTACAGGCTTACAGAAGGTTGATACTAGTTGATTTGGCTCACAATTTATAGGTGTCAACATCATGAATGTTAAATATTTGTATGTCGGCTTTCTGGCACAGAGGTAGCATGTCTTCCTCATGTTCTGGGAGTCCCGGTTTGTTCTTCTGTGTGCTATCTGTGAGATGCGTGACTGTGCCTCTCTCTAAAAAAGGACTGTGCAAGCAAATGTGATGAGTGTGTAGCTAAGTCGTACTCTTGACTCTAGTTGGTGCTGCTTCAAAAGCAAGAGGCGCTCCTTTCGGCTTAAATCTGCTGCTGTATCAGAGAAGGGTTTGTGCATTACGGCAAGGGCTATAAGTAACAACAACAACAAATATTTGTATCGAATTGTATCCATTTAGACTTCTACGTTTTATAGTGATCGTATTGATTTATACCGGGCGGTCAGACAACCAGACTGCTGGATTAGTTTTGAAAGGATTTTGATCAAAATTCGATATAAAGATGATATGTCATATTTCATCTAGCTTATAGCTTTTTGGAACTATCTTTGGCACAGATAGAAATATGGATATTTTTCAAAAATTTGCTTTTCGAACTCAGAGAGGTATACATAAAATGTGGAGATTCATAAAAATCCCAAGTTTGAATTTTTTGACGATTACAATACTTATATTATACTTCGTGTAGGAGAAAGTAAAAAGCGTTATTTTCAGCAATTATCTATATAAATTGTTATAGATAAGAAACATGATATTTTCTTTTAAAAAGTAAATGCGAGAAAAAGGTTACCGTGTCTTTTTTCAATTTCTACCATTAGTTCACACACTCTCTCTATATATATTTATATATCTTGTTAAAATTTTCAGTCGATAATAAAATACTTTGAATTCATCCATTCAAGATCAAATACATTTTTTTAAAAACTTGTAATGGATGACACTTGATGTTAATGCAGTTTTTTGCATATATCAATTCATTCATTAAATTTAATTAATTTTTAATATTTTAAATCGAGTTTTAGCAGTTTTTAATAAAAGTTAAAATCAACAGGTAGTAGCTCCATTGGTAAAGGGTGATGATTTCAGTATTTTTCACGTGAAGGTGAAGAATGCGAGCTCAATTCTTGCGAAAATCAATAATGTTTTGATAAATTATTGAACATTTTTGCTTTAAGTGTACGTTTTATCCGAATGATTTTCAAGAGTTAGTTGGCAGTTGTGGTTTAGTGGTTAGAATGAAGTATATTTCTCAAAAAATAAAATTGAAGGAATTTTAAACTCTAAGCACAAATCCGATTTCTCTCCTTTAAATATTTGTCATCGATTGTTGGTCATTTCTCCCACCTAACATTAAGATTGAGCTATGTGTTAAGATGGAAATTCGAGAATGGAAAATTGCAAGGAAATTCGCTTTTTTGCCATAATATTGTGATTCTGTCTTATGTATATACATATTTTTATTAATTGTAATTATTTAAAAACGAGTAACTAAAATAAAAATTTTCTTCGTTGGCCTAGGTAGGAATTGACTTAATTTTTTTATATTACTTGTTAAAATAGCTATATTATTGATACATTTATTCAATTTTATTTAAGGCAAGAGCAGTTAAATGTATATAGTATATCCATTCTAATTAATTATGAAACTTTTGTAATAAGAATATTCATCTAATAAAAATATTATAAACAAAGTAAATAATTAAATTTTATGTAATTTGAATCGAATTAGGAATTGATAATTTTGTACTGATCTTCTGCTCTTGTGAGTCATATTTAATAAAATATTCTTAAGACACTAATCATTTAGTAAAAAAAATTCCACTCTTTTGCAATTAAACTTGAGTGAATTATGAAAAATTTGAATATCTTTATTCTATAAAAACGAGCGATTATTTGATTTTTTTACCGACCATCTTCTTGAAATAAGCCAATCAGCACGTAGAATTTCTAAGATGCTGATTGGCCTAAAATAATAAAATTCTGATTATCCTAAAAAGAAGACATTCAAAACTTTATAACTCGGTCATCAGAAATTTGAAACCTCAGATTGTTAAGATTATTTCACTGAATATGATTCATAAGATCGGATGACTGTATAAAATTTAGGCTTCGTAATTATTTTAAAAAGAATATTCGTTAATTGAAATAAAATAAATTATTATTTATTCCATTTAGATTCTTTTGAAAGTAAAACTGAAAACTGAGTTTTATGATGTATAAGAGAATTTTTGTATTGAATAATTCTGTGAGATATTACATAAATTTAAAACGATTCTTCTATGGTACACATAAGACTTCAATGCTGAAAGATTATATTTTCTGTAGTCATAATAAAAAAAAAACATGTTTGGTTTCAGTAAAAAAAAAAAACATAGTATTTATTGCAGTTTGATAACTTCCACTTCAATTTAATGTTCAAATTAACGAGAACCGAAAGAAGATGAGAGCACACAATTCAATGAGATCTTCGTAAAGCTTCAATAAGGGTATGTTATGTGAAAACCAAAATTTGGAGATTAAAAATATCTTGCTGAAGAAGCTATTAAGAGACTAAGATGCATAAAATATTCAAATGAAAATGTTGCGAGCATTAATCTTGACAAACCGGTGTATCGCCAAAGATTGCTAGTTTATACTTAAATTGTGTAAGAAAATAGCTAACTGAGGATACCGAACCGAAAATTGCTAACAGAAAACCGATGATAATTATGCATTTTCTTTGTGCTAAATTTTTGACGTGGTTGGCTTGTGTCGTATACGGAACAATTGATTTATTTCACTATAATACGAAGCTTAGCATAAAAATGAGTCATAATTGATGACGAGGGATTAACTTTTCACCTGAAGTATGCCAGATCTTATTCAGAAAGAGCTAGCTCTAGAGTCATATAATACGTAATAGTCCCTTACTTATATTTCAAATGAAATTTTTATTAAAATTTGGGGATTTCTTTAAAAAAGATATTAGGTTTTTTTTAATCATGTGAGAACATGGTGTTGCTTTGGTTAGTAGGTTTTGATGTCTCTAAAATTTAGAGGCAAAAAATATTTTTACCTGCTTTTACCAGTATTGCATTATTATTACGTATGCTTCCTTGAAAGTAGATGCGTTTTTAAAAGGTTGACCTGCTTTTATCAGTATTGCTTTATTATTACGTATGCTTCATCACAACAGATTCGTTTTTAAAAGGCTGACGATTAACTATGACATCATAGCTGTTATTTCATCTCAAAATCGGTTGAGCTCTAAAACTTTGTTGCCAATTAGAAAAATTGAAAATGAAAGTTTAAAAAAAATTATAATTTTATATATATAGAGAGAGAGAGAAAGAGAGAGGGATAGAGGCCGATAGAGAATTCTCGTGATTGTTTCAAAACTTTAAGCTGGCTAACAGCAGAAGTCATTTTTTAGTAATTATTTATCTAAATTAATCAAGATAAATAATTACTAAAATGATAATTAAAAATAATAAAGTTTTTACATGATGAAATTAACTATCAAAGATTTCTTTTTCTCTATTTATTTTCATTATTATTAAGATTTCAATACTATTAAAGATATGTTATAAAAACTATTAAAGAATATGTCGAAATCTATAAAAAAAATTTAGTACAATTTAGAAGTTTTTAATACAATATATTTTTAAAATATTAATATTTTTTTTAAAAAGGCAAACATTTAATCATTATACCTGTTTATTATTTCCAGATAGGCTAGAAAATATTTTCTATTATTTTGTTTAAAGGAATAGTTTCGCGTTTTCGTTCTCTTGTCGGAATATTTCAAATTTTCCAAGAGAAAGAAAACAAATTATTCCTGTCAATTTTCGATATCATTTGAGAATTCCTGCTTATCAGAATTACGTGAATAGAAAATATCAACTCAATTACCGATTAACTATAATTCACACGAACTATTTTAAGCATTCCAAGTCTAACTTCGTGAAGAATACCCGATTAAAATTTAAAGACAAATATATAAATAATGAATATATTTCTTCTATTTTTAAGTGATAGCAAAGAATTCTGATACCCTATAACCCTATAATAATCTAACATCAACTGGACCAACAATATACCGTTATTTCCGAAACTCTGGTTTTGACGCAACCGACCCCGAAATTCGACGGCGATATTCGATTAAGATGCCGCAGAAGAGTGCAATGAATCCCGCGGCGAATGATCAGGTTTCCCGGAGGAAAACTCCCGCGGAATCGTAAGTGGCTTAGCGGCTATGTCGTTACTTGGCTCGGGGGGTCGTTGGAAAAGGCGTCGCTGTTCCGCTGGTAGAAATACGTGCAATCGTCTTTATTATTTTATTCTTTTTAACTGAATGGAATGTCAAATATTATTAAGTATGAGAATTTTCATCATGAATTCTGATTTTATTGTGATGACATCTAAAAAAAGGGGGATTTAATTCCTAAAAATTTCATACTGAAAGATGTTGTGATAAGTTATGTCTAATTGACTTTGGATGTAGTTATTTATGTTATTAAAACAATTATTTTCAAGGATCAAGTCCCATAAGTATATTTAGGTAACAAAAGTTTTCAGGAGATTCCTCTTTTATATCCCTAATTTCTATAATCAAATAATTTTTTTTGACTTTAATTTAATCTCCATTAAAATAGTTTTGATAAATAAATATTCCAACTAAGAGAAAAAAATAAAACTTCAATTGCAAGTCATCTTCTTTACGGGAGTTGATTTCAGAACTTTCACATGAAAACTTTGAATTTAAAGGAAATATTAGATGAATCAGTAATCACTAATAACAGTAAAGATTTTGTAAAAATATGTTGATATTGTACAAGCTCTATATAACTTAGCTCTATATACTTTGGAATGTAGAAATATGTTTTGCAGATCGATTTTTTTTGGAATTCGAATAAATTAAACATTATGCAAAATGTCATAGCTTTTACGCAATAGCTTCAGAAAGGCGACTTTTTGAAATTTATAAAAATTATCTCATTCTATAATACCGACTTTCTTACCCTAATTAATTATTCAATTAAAAATATTTTTCAGAGGATTTTACAATAAACTTCATTACTGTGATTAAATTCGATTTGTTTTCGTTATTGCAACTAATATTTCATGCTGGCATTTTTCCATTATTAATGATGAAAAAAGGAAGATTCGGCTTATTTTATTATGTGAGTACATGTTGTTGTTTGGGTTTTTTTTAAGTCTCAAAATACGTTGCAACAAACTGGCGATTTATCGCTTTTGAAGCATCCATTTTTCACTTTTAGGGTTATTAGAAAATAATGCAGAAGGTTGACACATTTGGCTATTTATTACCAACTAAAGCTACAGCTTGATTTCTAAATTTTTCATTCTCTAAATTCTTACGAATTGTCTTAATTAATTTAAGGCACTAACTATTTTAAACTGGATTCAAATAATCACGAGCCTACCAGATTACTCGAGATTTCTTCATCTCAAATCTGGTTTGGCTTCTAAATTTCAAACCCCCCCCCCCCCAAAAAAAAACACAGAAGTCCGTTGATTGTTTCAAACCTGTTTAAATTAGTTAGTGACTTAAATTAACAAAGACAAATATTTACTTAAAAATAATGAGTTTCTCACGTGATAACTTGAAATTTGAAATCGGAAATTTCATTTTTTAAAATGTTCAGTAAGTGACAATAAAATTTAGAAATTTTGTTATACTAAGTTTAGCTTCAGAATCAATCTAGAAAAAAAAAACTTTTAAAAATGCACTTGATTTAAAAATATTTTTGCTCTTTTCCAAGATGTAATTAATGTATAAAAATGTACAATTATATAAATTCTAAGTACGATAAAAAGAAAGGCGAAACCGTTCTAAAATAGTATAAACTATATATTTGTCGAATTTTGAAGATTAAAAATATTTTGGTGTGAAAACCATTAAGATATAGGCACACAAAATATGTATATGAAGTCTTTTAGTAACCATTTACTTAAGCATATCCTAGTCACCAAAGGCGGCTCTTGAATGCAATATAGTGAAAAAAAAATCCTTCTAAATATCTAATATAAAGTTCGTTCAGACTAATAAATTTACCAGACTCAATAACACCGACAGGGGAAAAAATACTTTTTAAATGAAAAAAATCGAAATACGAAAAGGAACAATTTTAGTATTATTATGAATAAAATTTCGATACGCAAAAAATCATCATGTACTTTAAAGTTTCCACTTAACAATTTCTAATGGCATAAGTATATCCAGGACGCTATGATAAGATCATTTATTGCTCAATGAAACTGTTTAAAGCTCCATCTAGCGCAAAATGTATAATTTCTAAAACGGTTAGAGATATGAAGAAAAAGTCAATTAGTTATAAAGATATAGAGTATGTCTCTTATAAATGTATCGGTTTCAATCAGTCGACGAATTATAAATCCAGAAAAGAGTGAGAGTGCCGATAGAATGCCATTATTTTATCGACACCCCGATAAAATATAGGTCGGATGTGCGCGAATGCCATCGGCTTTCCACAAGAATGGTCTCGGGCAATTTTAATGGTTTCTCGCAAACTTATCGATTTTGATTCACTAATATTTTGTTAGTGTTTCCAGAACTGTGTTTAGTATAAAGACTCCACAATTCACTCGGCCATCAATCTTGAGACTACATTTTTTTTATATGTATAAAAGTAGTAATATTTTATAGGATATTAAAAAACATTCCTTAACCAGTTTAAACCGGTCAGATTACACATGCTATTTGGAAAACTATTATATATATATATATATATATATCTATATATATAAATATATAGTGGGTGTGGGTGTGAGAGAGAGGGATAGAAACCGTTAGAGAAGTCTCGTAATTATTTCAATCCGGTTTAAATTGTTAAATGACTTGAATTAATTAAGATAAATAGTGACTTAAAATAATAATGTTCTCACATGATAACTTGAAATTTGAGGTCGCAGATTTCCTCTTCTTTTTTTATATATATAATAATTTTGTTTATTCTTATTCTTATTATTGCAAAATGAATTTATTTTTGAATAGAACATTCCGTCTGAAATCAGTATTGGTACAAATAGCTTATCAGTGGTGTATTATGAAAAAACAGCTTATGAACATGAATAATAACAAGAAAGCAGTGAATATAAATGCGCTTTATTGGTTAATATTTCCAAAAGTGTGATTGACACTTTTCCAATCAAGGGTACGAGACAGATTGTTATTAAAGCAGCCTTAAATAAAGAGAGGAATTCTCGGTGATTATAACTCTGAATTCCAAATTTCAGATTCGATATTTGAAATAGACATGCATGTCATTCAATATCGAATATGACCTGCCAGATTTCGCGAGAAAAAAGATTTATTCCCTATGCACGATATAAATTATTTTGAAGTTAAACTCAAAGTTGAAAATTCATCATCAGTGTCTGAAGTTCTTATTATCTATGATCTCTTTCTTATCTAGGGTAAGTTCCTCTACTTATCTCAAACTGAAATTTCAGGCAAGAATAAAGTCAAA
This sequence comes from Argiope argentata, assembly GCA_026289955.1. Lineage (NCBI taxonomy): Eukaryota > Metazoa > Arthropoda > Arachnida > Araneae > Araneidae > Argiope > Argiope argentata. The sequence goes on along the minus strand of JAOUZG010015602.1, from coordinate 7,085,383 downwards.
GATTATTTTAGGGTGAATTTTTAATACTGAAATTGTAGCAATTAAAAATTCGAAATTGTAGCAATAAAATTGTAGAAATTTTTTTCCCCGCAACCTTAAAATCTCTTTGTTACTATTTCTAATATCCATTCAAGATGGTGAAATTTTTCGAGTTTTTGGACGATTGGCACTATTTTGATGTGATTGGCGGGAACCATATATTAATCTTAAATTTTACTGGAGTTTAAAAAAAGTTTAAAATGAAATCTGCTGTGCATATTTCAATGTATCACGTCAGAACATCATTTCTTGAGCGGCCAAGCACCACGTGCTCGTGCGAGTTAAATTATATTTTTATTCATTTTAATCGTTTCATTGAATGAGTCACTTTAGTATAGAAACGATCCAAAAAACTCGCATTTATTGTTTAAAAATATATCACATTTCCTATTTATTTCATTTCATGTAACCACGTGCTCAAAATGACATTTTTCTAGGTTTTATTTTCGGTAGTAATTAACTTGTTTTTTAGTCAGAGCTTTTGTAAATGTAATGACAACGCGTTATTAAAAGCCGATTTATTGAGATGCTCGTGCAGATAATAAAATTTCAATTTTTCGCCTACGGGTTTTTGATCACGCCAAGAAACTTCATTTCTCAAAATAACATCAGGTTCTGACGTGATAATAAATAAATTTTAATAAACTTATTCCCAAACTGCATTGTATCATGAAGTCAATACTTTATGAAATTTTGCTTCTGGCGTTGATAGTAAAAAGATGCCATTCTTTTTAGACCGCTTAGTGATTGGATTTTTGTTTTTATTTTCGTGTACCTATGTACAAAAGTAGAATGAATTAATTTTCGTTATGTTCTTAATTGATTAATTGAATCTAAATTATTCACAGTGATGATGGGTCGGAAACCAAAATTGTTACTATAGTCTTTTCAACTAGAACTTTGATTATATTTTTAGAAAACTCATACTTTTAGAGAATTTTTTTTAAAAAAATAACTAGTTAGTATTTCATAGTAACTCCACTTTGAATCGCCTCGGATATTAAATGTCTACCAGCACCTATCGAACAAGTCTATTTTGTTTCCGTTGATGATCAGAGGTGAGACACAGATTACCTTGTATCTATATGAATGAGTTTTTATTAAGATACAAAAACTTTATATAGCCATGTTGCGCAAATATATCGTAATATTCCTTGGGCGTCGAGTTGAGGAAATAAAAATTAGTGTTCGACGACTGAAAAGTAATTTTGTTGCTGAATACGAGCATAGAATTAGAACATCATACAAAAAGAAAATGTGATTGTATATTCAAATTCTAAAATTCTAGCGTCTACTTGTTTCTATTTACGATTAATGAATAAACCGAATAAATTATGTCTATGCATAAATATATATATATATATATTTTGCATTTATGTTGGTGTCAAATTACTTTTTTTATGAATATTCTATAGACCAATATATCATAATATGCCAAGTTGGTTACATATTTTATAGTTTATAAAATAGTTTTATATCTTATTATATACTTTTTGTATATTTTTATTGTGTAAATGTGAATAATAAAAAGCGTATAAAATTTTTAATAGCGCTCTTTGTCACATTTTATGGGAGAGTCATATTGTAAAACATGCTTTTACTCTCTTTATTGTTTTAAAGAAGACTTGTTTAAGATTTGTTAGTAAAAGTTTGCGCATAGTACCGCGCTCTCTTCTGGGAAAAAAGTTTAAAGGAATTTGGAGTTAATAGTTTGTAGTTGTTCTGGAGCATTGGACGTCATCTGGACATTTCTTTTTTGGTGGTGAGGCAAAGCTGTTTCTGATTGTTACTGATTTTGTTTTGAAACTTTGCTTTGGGTTTAGTCATTTAACTGGAACGATTTCACTGTGATTTATAATCTCTTCTTTGGAACAGCATATTTTTCATCTGTTCGTCCGATTTTCTGTACACCTTGGTTAATTAGACTTTCTTGTCATGGTTGCATATTTCTTGAGCTTCCGGTGTCACTGGATTAACCAAAAATTTTTGCAAAGTCTGCAATTGAAAAATTGGAGCTGCTCTTTATTCTTTGCTGGAGTAATTTTATTCATGATAACTATTGTTCCACCGCTTGACTTCGTTAATATATCCTTTATAAGTTGACTGTTAATATATCTTTTATATTATATGACTATGTTTGCATATAGCCTTTTAATGGTATTTTTATCATGTTAGAACATGATGTTATTTTGAGAATGAGATTCGTGGCTTTATCAAAAATCCGTCGGGGAAAAATTGAAATTTTATTATCTGCAGAGCATCTCAAGAAATCAGCTATTACTAACGCGTAGCCATCACATTTACAAAAACTCCGATTAAAATAAAAAGTTAATGACTACAGCAAATAAAACCTAGATAAATGTCATTTTGAGCGCGTGTTTATATGAAATGAAATAAATAGGAAGTGTGATATTTTTTAAAAGCAATTAATGCTAGACAAAGTTTTTTGGATCGTTTGCAATACTAAAGTGACACATTCAATGAAACAATTAAAATGAATAAAAATATAATTTAACTCGCACGTTCTGGAAATTATGTTCTGACAGAATACATTGAAATATGCAGAGCAGATTTCATTTTAATCTTTTTATATTTAATTCCGTTATCACCGTCGAATCCATGGTAAAGCTAGTTTAGAATCCATTTTGAAACAATACCACTTCCCACGATAAAGTTCAAAATTTGACACAGATCTACAGTTTAGAATTCAGTCGATTCTGTAGATCTATAATTTTAGTATGTATATAGAAAACATGTCAATTCTTATATATTTCCACAACCCGACGAGCTTCATAACTAGCTGTAGTGCATAGTGAATAGAATTCTTTCCCGTGATATTTCAGAATCTTTTCCCGTGAAGTGATCTGTAATTTTGTTCTACCGTAATTTTCAGTGAATTTCAAGTGATTGATTTACAATTTATACAAATCTGCAATTTTTTTGATTTACATAGATTTACATTTTTGTGATTTATACAAATATATAATTTTTTAATTTACACAGTTCTACTATTTTGTGATTTATACAAATATATAATTTTTTAATTTACACAGTTCTACTATTTTGTGATTTATACAAATCTACAATTTTGTGATTTACACAGATCTACAATTTTGTGATTTACACAGAT
>JAOUZG010015602.1:7047372-7082204 GCA_026289955.1 Argiope argentata | reverse complement strand
CAATTTTGTGATTTACACAGATCTACAATTTTGTGATTTACACAGATATACAATTTTGTGATTTATACAAATCCATAATTTTGTGATTTACACAAATCTACAATTTTTTTTATTTACACAGATCTACATTTTTGTGATTTATATAAATCTACCATTTTTTAATTTACACCGATCTGCAATTTTGTGATTTACACCGATCTACAATCTTGTGATTTACACAGATCTACAAATTTGTGATTTATACAAATCCACAATTCAGTGATTTACACAAATCTACCTTTTTTTAATTTATACAGATCTACAATTTTGTTATTTATATAAATCTACAATTTTTTGGATTTACACTGTTCTACATTTTTGAATTTAATCAGTTTGGTAGATCTGCCATTTAGGTAGGTGTTTAAAAAACAAGTCTAGTTTATTATATTTTCAAATGTAATATGTTTTGTGTCAAACGGGGGCAGCGTAATGACGGAATTCAGAATATATTCTAAAATACTACTTCTTACAAATCGATTGAATTTAAAATTTAAATGATTTCCGTATTTGTTTGGCAGATCTTATAACGGTAGATATATTTAAGTAGATTCTGTATTTGTCTGTAGATTAAAAATTAGTACATAGAACACAGTTTTACTTTTGCATATTTTCACAATTTGGCTATTTTATAGCAGAGCAAAAAAGAATTCAGATCGCATGTTAGAACAAATGAATTGATTTGACTATACATTTTCGGTGCTTGTATCACACATCAAGTTTCTGGTTTGTTATGTATTTGAGTTATCTAGTTAACATGTACATGGATAAATACACTTGCAACCAAGCAGCTAAAGTATGTATTTAATTTAAAATCTGAATCAGAACTACAACTCAGATGACTAAATTATACGATGAGACTCATTCTCATCACTTATCGCAATTTTTAGTTATTTTGGTCACATAAACACAGTTATACCAATTTCTCTTTAATTGCTTTTGTAAAAGATTTACTTTAAAGAACACGAAAAATTTCATTTATCTCGTTGTTGTTGTTTCTTATGGCACTTGCCACGGACAAGCTCGCTGAGGTAGTCAGCGATTTAAGCCTAATCAGCGTCTCTTGATTTGCTGTTGCGCCAACTAGGGGATTAAGTACAACTTGTGATACTCACGCATCACATTCGCTTGCATAGCCCCTTTTTACATGGGGACTCATTCACATACATTTCTGATAGGACACAAAAGAACAACCGTCCCCAGGGCCTGACTAAGGCAGGTGCACACGGGGCAGTTACCCCGGGCCCCCACATAAGTGGGGCTCCAAAATCGAATCAAAAGTTTACTTTTACGTTTCTTTCTTTAATGAATGTTCTTCTTTACTAAAGTAGTGATGCAAAGGGGAACCCAAAGAAGATTTTGACCTGGTCCCCAACTAGGCTAAGTCGGGCCTGACCACCCGGGACGCCCAGATCTCCAGGAAGACGTGCTACTTCTGTGCCAGGACGCTGGCATTTAATTTATCTAGGTTCTTCCATCGATTATTTATGGGCTCCACTATCAGACGAAAAAAGATTGTGTGTGTGTGCTTAGGGAAGTGTCTGCTACGTGAATATGTCAAAATATTGTGGTTGAAATTTTCGATGACTATCCTCTATTTCTTTTTCCTTCCTTCCTTTTTTTTTCGAAAAACTTACATAGGAGGAAGAATAAAGCCACAACATGTTTTTCAAATGAAAGCAAGAGGAAATAATCTTGGGAAAGGGGATTATTTCTTGTTTTTTTTTTTTTTGTTTTTTTTTTTTACAAATATTGGATAATAAAATAGTTTTAACTATTGCAATACATGCTTATTGCATATTGGCAAAAACAACAACAAAACACCAATATTTGATCAAATTCATTAAAGTCCTTCTATCATAAAGAACCACTCAAAACGAACAGGAGGAAAAAAATAAATCACACTGATCTTACATAAAATACCAAAACAAACAGAAAAATAAAATAAAATCAAGAATGATAAAAAAATTAAACAAAAACCACTTGATATTTAGGACGCACACGCACACCTTACCATAAAAATGAATACAAGGAAAAGAACCCTAACCCGTTTTAAATACTATGTCATGCCGCAATTATGCACAATTACCTGTTAGCAGGGGAAGAAGAAACCGGTTTCTGATGGGGCCGATCTTCGGCAAGGCGGTCGAGCCCCACGCGTGACGTGCAAGCAGACGAACTCGACCTGTCTTCTCGTTCTTTTGATTTATCGTCTGGTTCCCAGAATTCTGAAGATAGGGATTACCCCCGATAAAGAGATAACTCACTCGCCTAATTAAAATGAATTGGCATTCGGTGCCGAGTCAGGTGCCATGATGGAATTCGTCGAGGCGTCTGCTAATAGAATTAAATTAGCGGGATTTCTGCTTCTTTCTTTTTAATGAATTAGGTTGAAAAATGATGGAATCTGCCTTACTATTTATCGGATGTTTTTATTTTATCGTATGCGATGTAAATATTATAAATGCCAAAAAATTCGGCCTAGAGATTTTGACGACCTCCCAGATTTTAGATCTCTTTGAATCCGAAAAAGAAGCATGTGGGGTGTTAGACTATGGATTTATGCCTATCTGTCCTTGAAAATAATAACTAGAAGAAAAAAATGTATATTTTTTTAAAAAAAAGATAAAGAACTATCACAAATTTCATCGCTTTGCACATCGCTTTGCACATTTCATCGCTTCCCTTGTAAGTAATCTCCAATTGGTAGGGAAAAAGAATCAAACCCTAAATTGCGGTTATATGTGTTATTATCGTATTTTCTTCTGACCAATAAGGAGAAATTCCCTCTTTGCTTTGCGGACTGCTTTGCAAAGCAGCTTTTAATAATGCATTGACATTGCATTTATAAAAACTCTGAATTAAGCAAATAAAACCTAGAAAAATGTCATCTTGAGCACGTGATTACATGAAATGAAATAAATGGGAAATGTGATATTTTTTGAAACAATAAATGCGAGACAGTTTTTTATGATCGTTTGCAATACTAAAGGAAATTCAATGAAAACATTAAAATGAATAAAAATATAATTTAACTTGCACGGGCACGTGTGCTCGGCCGTTCAAGAAATGATGTTCTGACATGATGCAATGAAACATGCATAGCAGATTTCATTTTAATCTTTTTCTTATTACTTTTGCTTGCAAATATTAAGAAAGCTGAAATAATAAGCTTCTGAACTAATTTTTGTAATCTCCAATTTTTTTTTTTCACAACTCCCCATGGAGTGATGACCTACAATTTAAGAAAACTTAAATACTTTTAAACTAACTCTGTAAGTGTAAAATAAGAACCTGAAATATATATGTAAAAAGTATTTTAGCAAAGAATTACAATCATATTCTTGGACTATAAAAAATATTGGTCCGATATTCTCAATGAAGGTTCCAAAAATTTCATTTATTTTTAATTTACAGTAAGTGATTAAATTAAAAAAAAATTTGTTGTTAAAAAATAGAATAATTTTTTTCTTTTAAAATTTCTATTTTCTGATTGCTTTTTTTAAAAAATATAAAATCATATAAATTTTGAGAAGTTTCATTATGTTTTTTATTTTAAAAATTTCATTATTTGGAAAGCTGCGTTACATTGACATTTGCACTAGTTCATATACCCAGAGATTTCTGGAACTTAAATACTTTTATGCATAATATTTTAAGTAAGAATTAATTTTATATAAATTATTATGATAAACACAATTCTTTTATAACACCATGCTACATTATTGAGTGCCTTTGAGCTTTGCTGACAAGCATTGGTTTGGAAATGAAGGAAGTGTTTGGATTTTTTTAAAGCAAAATTAAATTACCAACTTTAAACCAATAAAAAAAATCCAAGATATGAAAATTGAATATTTAATGAGAAATTAAAAAAAAAAACTATTAAAGAGGATCGGGTCTTATTGTTCTGTATTTCAAAATCATGTGCATTAAATTTTAAAAAAATTAATAAAATTTGAAGGAAAAAAAAGGAAAAGGGAAAAGAACTGAAAAAAAGAAAGGCATAGAAAGGAATTAAGTTTCACTGAAAAGATAAAAATTTGTAATTTTAAGATGATTAACGTAGCTCTTATTAATAATTTTCTCTGAAGTTACTAAAAAAGTCACAATAGATATTTTCCGGTAATTAACGTTTGAAAAGTTGATAGCATTTTTATTTTTGTCCTAAAAAATAAGAATAAGAATTGTAGGAAATTGACTTTTTAGGAAGAGATATAAAACATGACCCCCCCCACCACCACACACGCGCATTCAGATATAAATATCCATAATGATTTTTATTTATATTAAAATCTATACATAGTATAAATGAAGTCTAGCGAAAGCGTCTGTATGTTGGAACCACAAAAAACACGAGAAATAGTTCACGGATGTTGGAGATATTTATATCATTGTATAGAGCATTAATTAGGGAAGGTTTTAGTATATTAAAATCATATCAAAATATAAAAAAGAGTTCTATAATTGCGTTATTAACTTTGCCATTACCGCGCATGCATGAAAACCTCAAACTGCGCATGTGTAAATAGTTATGCTATGCGTATGAGATACATTTCTTTGTTTGTGTCTGATTTTAAACACAGATTTAACTCTCATTATGCCACCTTAAAAAGGAAATTCAGCCTCGGACGGAAGATGAAAGAAACGTTTGGTTAGCGAATATCAGACATATTATGAGAATCTTTTGATGAGCGAAATAAATGTCTTACTTTAAATCGCATTGCAATTGAATAGCGGAGACGGAATGAATCTCTTGAGGAGCGAAATGATCGCCTGTGTTTTGTCTAAAGACATATAATATTACCTTTTTAACAGTCGAAATATTTTTTTAATGTATGTTATAAAATTGTTTTCCGGCTATTTTTGATAATTTCTAAATATATTTTTGTGTTCATTTGATGTTTGTATCGAGTGGAGGTTAGACTTAAGTTTAAAGCTAATTTTTCTTCCGGGATGCTACACCACACCGTGCCGGTACTGCTACTAACTTATGTATTAACTATATTTTACTTCTTTAAATGCTTGGCACAGCATGGCATTTTGGTTTTTGTGCCATAAGATTCCAAATCAAACTAAATCTTCAAATGCTTTTTTTCTTCAAGAATACTAATTCTTGATGTAAGGAAATCTAATAAATTGAAAGCTAATTCATGTTTTTTTACTCAAATTTGGTTATATATATTCTTAGCACATGCTATGCTTTTTGTACTACATAATAATTTGTTTTCAATGTATCCTAGAGCAAAAAATGTTGAAAATGTTCTTTTTTAATCGATTGAATCACAGTATATAAAAATTGGATAAAATTGCAGATTTTTTTTTATTTCTTTAGTTACCATCAAAGTTTTAAACGATCTATTTGATATACTTTTAAACTCGAAGATTTTTACTTTCCTTATCTTTCTTTAGATATTTATATTATCTATATATTTCATTTCTTTTTCAACATATTTATGCAAAAAAATTCAAAAACACGTTTTTTATATTATTTTTCAGAGCATCCTCCCTCTGAACTTAGTGGCTTAAATTAATACGAATAAATTCCTTTTTAGTTTTCACAGCAAATATGATATCAAGGATGTGTTTACAATTTGCGATAATAAATCTAACAGAACACATAAATCTAATTGAATCTGTGAAAGATAAAGTCTAGATTTTCTAATTCTGAAAGTGTGAGTTAAGAAATCGGAGATTTCTTCTGTCTCTGAACCACATCAGTTTGTATATCATACGGGTTTTTTTTCAAGGAATATCAATATTACTAATCCATCAATATTACTAATAAATATAACTAAAATAACTCCATCAATATTACTAAAGTAAATTAACACCCTGTATACCGGTGAACATGACTCAAAATTATCTGATTTTTTTTCTGAAACTCTTACTTTAATTTATTAACTCTTACTACAATATTCAACTTCATTATTTTAGTTTTTGTCATCATCTGTAAATTAGATTTTCACTGCTTAAAAATTTTTTGCTTCAGTTTTTCCACAAAAGGGTACGAATCTTTAAGAAAAAAAATGCATCATAATAATTATTAAAAAGATTCTTTAAAGAGATATTTTTACTTGGGTACTAAAAATATCGATTTTTCCCCCATTTAAAGTATTTTCTAATTTTGAATCTCTAGTTCCTAATTCAAAATTATAAATATTATAAGATCTTTAAACTAGTTTTTTCCCCTCTTATTCATTATCAGACGGCACCATTTGCATGGAAAATAAATTGAATTATATCAGTCACTTAATTAATGACTAAATTCTAAAAATGATAGTAATTCTAATTAAATTCTAAAAATGATAGTAATTCTAATTAAATTCTAAAAATGAAAGTATGTAGAGAACTTTGTATATAAAAATATAGAATTTCAAAATTGAAATTAGCATATAAAATGTAAAAATTCTGGAGGTAATGGATAATCCCTAATTTGGATACGAAAGTCTTTCTTTCAAATATATTAAAATTCAAATTAAATAAAGATGTTTAAAAACGATTAAAGTAAAAAAAGTTTTCTGAACACAGTAAATTTTCGAAAATAAAGCTTTTTTTTGGGTTATAATATTTTTATGAATACAACAAAACGCATACATAGAAGATAAAATTCTTTTAGATTGTTATATTTCTCGTGAATTACGAGTTTTAACAAAAATGCCACACCTTTTGATAAAAAAATGTTATTAAAATTATTTATAACATTTCCTTCCAGTTTTTGATATGAAATGATTTGAAAACATGAACTAATTCATTAATTTTGAGTAAGGATAATGTATCTTCTCATGCAAGGTGATAACATTAGTCCGAAAATAATAAAAATGCATCTGCGCAATTTTAATTTAATTTTTCTTACATGCGTTTTGAAATAGCATATAATTTATTTAATAAATAATATATAACTTAATAAAAAATAATAATATATATAGCTGATAAATAATATACAGTTCATAAATATACGGTGGATAATTTCAAAAGAGATAAATGATTTTATTAAACAATTTAATATCTAAAAAAGGAATTTTTACAAAAAGTAAATAATTTCAATAAACCAGTTGTATAAATCCAGATGTATACTTAAATATAAAAAAATTAGACAAAACAACATAAAATCAGGTAGAATAATTAGAATTTAAGGCCCTTAATTTTATTGAAAAACATTTGTGACATCTTTAACTATTTATAATTGAATATATTGCACAGCTGTGAAGTCTACGAGTAAAATAAAATAATTTTTTTTTCAACTTAGGATCTAATTTTTGAAAATAATTCAGAAAACGGAAATACATTTTACTTTTCTCCTATTAAAATTCAAAATTAGACAAACATTTAACATTATATTAATCGGACCGTCATCTCAAAAAACGTCAAGTTCAAAAGACCGTCATCTCAAGGAAAACGTCAAGTTCAAAAAATTGAATTAAAGATGTTCAGATAAGCCAAGTTCTACAATATAAGCAGCAGAGATAAATATTTGATCAATACATGGCAACATATACTTTTAAAATACAAACGCACTTCGATGGTATAAAAATCTCGCAATAGGTGACGCCATGTAATTGCAAATTTAATTTATCTAATACGGCTAAAAAAATGCTACCATTATATGACATTTTATTAATTTTCATTTTTTTAAACCATATTCCACTCGCGTGATTTCAAACGCAAGTGAATGGAACGTTCTTTTATTCTAACTTAATATTCGTTGTTTTTATTTATTTAGGATTTCTATTTGCAAAAAAATTAAAATATTTCAAAGTTTCTAAAATCTTTCTTCGCATAGCCCCTTTTTTAAAACCTCCCACCAAAAAGGAAATAATTATTTCCTCATTTCTTAAATTAAAAAATAAACAAAAACTAGAAATTTAACATGCGAACTCGTTCAAATTGAAACAATAAATAATAAAAAAATTCTTTAAAATCTTTAAATGTAAATATAAATGTTTCAATGCATATTTTTGTTCACTTTGGTAAACATGAAATAAGAAAATCCTATGGAATTGTTCATGGCCTTACTAGCAGTTGCAACTCAAAATTACAGAAGTTTTCGATTATTTTATATTTTCTTTGCGTTTAATTCGTGCACTTTCCAATCAATTGATGTAAAAATCCACCAGTGCTTTCACTAACAAAAGCAAATGCGAATTTGTCTTAGGGTGTCTATTAAAATTCTATACGATAGGTTGTTTATCCTAAAAATACTGAATTCAATATACGATGGAATATCGAGATTGTTGAAACTTTTGCGAATATGAACACTGACTTATAATAAACTAAAACAAATGTCACAAACCTCACTCTTTGTATCCAAATAAAATTAGAATAATTCTCAAGGAATGCTACAAGATTTTTATTTCGTAGAATTTGCATAATTCGAAGTTCGCGAAACTACAATAAAAATTCGATTTATTCAAAAATTATATCAAAAACATTTGTCAAAAAGAGTTCATAGTAAAAAAAAAAAGACAATTTTTTTGATTAAAAATATCTCTAAGAATTCGCTTTTGATATTTAAAGCTTTTATAATAAATAAACCATATTGTAGGTTCTGTAAGTAGTTCTGTTGCAAAAAGAGCTTATGAAATTTTAAATTGAAACAATCTTATTATTATTAATTTTTTAAAAATTCTAATATACGAAGTATGCGAACAATAAGGATAGTAATCACCAAAAAATGGTGCGAGTCTCCACTTCTTAGATTGCCTGAGTTCAAAAACTTAGTTTTGTGAATTAAGTATATGATCGACAATTTGCATTTATATGTATCTTTATTACATTCCCGATTCATTTTAATAATTAAAGACGAAGAACTTCGTTTACACAAAAGAAAATTTCAGTGCCGGCGTCCTGGCACAGAGGTAGCGAGTCTTCTTCGTGATCTGGGAGTCCTGTGTTCGAGTCCTGGTCAGAGAGGGTGCCTTTAAACCACTCGCCCTAGTTTAAAGACTAAACTTGACAGAAACATTTAGCACTTTGTTTATCAAAACACCAGAAGAAAGATACTCAGGGAGTGGCTTCAGTTAATGGCTTATTTTATATTCTTAACTAGTCTACATGCCAGACTAAATGCATGCAAGTTTTAAAGCCTAGGCTGTAAATAAAACAATCTTTTGTATCCAACAAATTTGTCAAAAGTACAGAATGCAGAAGAAAGCTTTAAAAATAAACGCCTAAAAGTTCATCATCATCAAGCAGTTGCACATTTAGAAATTTTGGGGCTTCAGACAATACACATTATTAGGTCCTTTTTTAAATTTATAAACAAGCCAATTTAATTTCATTTTTCAGTACGTTTTTAACTTAATCCCATATTTAAGGATTTTTTAAAGATTTAATTATTTTTATTTTACGAACATTTAAAAAGGCAGATGAATTTATTTATTTGTAATTTGCTCATATCTATACCTACTCTGTTCTATTAAACAGCTTATAATTACAGTTTAATATCAATTACAAGTGGCCATAACATAATTTAATTACAGGTAATTCTGCTTATAATTACATCAAAAATTAAGTGAATAAGACGAAAAGAGAAAAAAGAAACCAATTAAATTTGGCATATTATTAGCCAATATTTCTAATTATTCCACATTATTCTAATATTTATAATTCATAGAGTTTACACAAATTTATTGCCATGTCAGAACATGATATTGTTTTGGGAATGAGATTTGTAGCGTCACAAAAATCTGTTGGGGAAAAATAAAAAAATTTATTGCCTGCACGAGCATCTCTTAAAAAATCAGCTTTTAATAACGTGTTGCCATTGCATTTACAGCAGCTCTGATTTAAAAAAAAGCTAATGACTACTAAATAAAACCTAGAAAATGTCATTTTGAGCACGTGATTATATGAAATGAAATAAAGAGGAAAGGTGATGTTTTTTTAAACAATAGATGCGAGACAATTTTTTTTGGATCGTTGGCAATAGTAAAGGGACTCATTCAATGAAACAATTAAAACGAATAAAAATATAATTTAACTTGCACGAGCACGTGGTGCTTGGCCGTTCAAGAAATAATGTTCTTACATGATGCATTGAAATATGCACAGCAGATTTCATTTTAATCTTTATATTTATTTATTATTTTTTGCACATTTATTTACTTGGAAACTAGGCAAGTTAACTTTTTTTAATTGACTTGTTTGCGCCTCCCTAAATTCTAAACCAGAGACCCTAGGTAATAGCCTAAACATTAATTCATCGCTGCCTTGAAAAATTGTTAAAACTCCTACTGACATCAAGCAAATTTTATTAAAGTCACAGACAAGATCAATAAAAAGTTAGAAACTATTTTTCATTCAAAGCGATCAACTAATAATCCTATTATCACCATTCGATTAAGTTTACAAATTCAACAGACAACAAAACCCCAAAAGACGAAATTATTTTCTATTCGAGCCAATCATCCATTAATTTCCTGTTACTGCGATTTTGTTAAATTTAAAAATGAGACATCAATAACAATTATCCAATACGTTTCCAGAGCCTTTTTATTATTATTACTTTTAAGAGTTATTTAGTATCTTACTTCTTAAGAAGTCAAACTAAAGGCTTTACAAAAATAGCAGAAAATAATCCGTGTGAACATTATTTGATACAACTATTAATTTTCCAGATGCCGATATTATTCATCTCGTTTTCGCTGACATATTCATGCAATTCTTTTTAACAGTTTGGAAAAGAAAAAAATAATATTTTAAAACGTGAGAGGTCAGGAGAGTAATGATCGCTTTGAAACTTGATGTGCGTGTTTTATTGCTGTCATTGGTTTTCAATGCTTGTCTATCTCAAGGTGGGTTGCGAAAGAGCCCGAGGTCGCAATATTTATGCAAATTAAACAGTTCTTTTCGAAACGTATTATTTGAAACTCATTTGTTTCAAGCACCGATTTTCAACATATCCAATGTTATATGAATGTTAATAACTCTTTAAACAACCAGAAGGATATATTCATTACTAAAACGCTCTCAGAATTTTTATTAAGATGCTGGAAAAAAATGTGTTGAATTTCAAACACGATTTTAAATAAATATTAATTAGTCTAAACATGAAGTGGTTAATTAACTGTGGATTGTTAAAAGAATGTGCGATGAAGGAAAAGAAGAATTTAGTAACTGAGTTTATTTTTGTCATGTGAGAACATGATGTTTTTTTTTGGATGAGGTTTTTGGCGTCAACAAAAATCCGTTAGCGAAAAATTAAAATTTTATTATCTGCACGAGCATCTCAAAAAATCAGCTTTTAATAACGCGTTGCTATCGCATTGACAAAAGATCTGACTAAAAAAAAAATAAGTTAATGACTACAGCAAATAAAACCTAGAAAAAATGTCCTTTTGAGCACGTGATTAGTTGAAATGAAATAAATAGGAAATGGGATACTTTTTTTCAACAATCAATGCTAGACACAGTTTTGTTTTTTTTTGGATCGTTTGCAATACTAAAGTGACACATTCAATGAAACCAATTGAAATGAATAAAAATATAATCTAACTTGCACGAGCACGTGGTGCTTGGACGTTCAAGAAATGATGTTCTGAAATGATGCATTGAAATATGCATAGCAGATTTCATTTTAATCTTTTTTTAGTCTACCTTAATGAAGATTCATCAAGATCCCGGTATCTAATTTCTTGAAGATTACAGCACCTTATCCCTCATATACAAGAAATTAACAACAACAACAAAAAAAAAACCACTTTCACCAGTTGATAAAGAGAGGAAAAAATTGAGGAGTTTTTTTTCCTTTTAAAAGAGAAACTCTCTCCACAAAAGAATGGAGGCAATGAATCTCCGTCAATATGCGCGTTGAAGACCCCACTTCCACCCTTAATGCCACTTCGGGGAGCGGTTTGCTTTATTGCGGTCTTCGCTTTAATCCATGTGCTCGAGTGATGTATTGCGGAAAAGAGTTGAAGGATGTTCCAGCCCCGACGTGACGCGTTTATTTTCTTCCACCCCTTTGGCGGAGGGAGGGGGAGGGGAGGAAAGGAAACAGAGCCCCCCCCGGGGGATGTGTGATGAAATGGGGAGGGAAAATCCGATAATACAGAGCGGTGTCTCATAAAAAATGGGATCTGTAAGGAGATTCCGACTGTCGGGAAGGGGGGGGGGGGCTGAGTTCATATCAGAGGCTTACGCGATATCTATTGTGAAAAGCCAATCTGGGGGTGTATCTAAAAATGAAAATTAGCTGTGTATGGTGAAAAAGAAAGTTGAAAAGAATTTTTTTTTCTTTTTTGGTCGCTTTTGAAATAAGAGGAGAAAGTACAGTACAATAAGGAAGAATGTATTCTTAAGATTTCTGAGGTGATAAAATATTAGGAAAGAAGCTAGTGAATTAAAAAGTGTTATGTATATATTAAATAATGCTTTTATATTTAAAAATTTGAGGTCTTTTGAATGATCGTCTTAACACGCTAACAGATAAATATTGTTCTTCATCTGTGAGATGTGTGAATGTGCCCCCTCCCCCCTATAAAGCAGGTATGCAAGTGAATGTGTGATAGAGCTAAGTCAGCCCTCTTCCTATTTCTGGGTGCTCTGGTCCTTGTGACTAACAGAGGCTGCAACCTTTCCCCATCCAGTCATGGACCTGGCCTAGCAGTTCTGGCCAATAGAGGCATGCAGCAACAACAACATAGATAAATATTCCTTAAATACCGGATTTATATTTGATAAGATCCTTAGCTGGTTCAGATATGTGGTCTTTTATAAGCCCGTTTCGTACGTACACTACACTACCGAGTATCCGGATTCTGGATATCCGGCTTTCACACTTAATTTTTTAATGGTAATTAAACGAGGAAGACTAGAAGTAGATTAACTCAATCTATTATGTATTTTTTCAAAACCTAAAAACTGCAAATTCTGTCTCATCTTCTAGGTTACTTTTCATATCTGCATAATCATTTATCAGTGAAAAATAAAATCAATTTAAGTAAATTTTCTGAAAAACTAGGTCTACGATTTCTGTTAATGTTTTAATTATGTTCCCTGTATTTCAGTTGGGAAATACAAAATTTGTGTTAAAATGTGAACAGTTTATATAATTTAATTTATTTTTCCTCACAATAAATTCGTGAAACGCACATTGGAATAGATTGTTACATTTTTAGCGTAGCGGTTTCGGATTGAATGGACTTTATTTGAGGACAGCGCAAACAAATTTATTTGCAGCTATTTACAGGTATTTTCAGGATGACTCGATAAAGGAAAACTTCAGATAAAAACAATCCAGCAGTCAAAAGACTCTAACAACGTAAATGCAAGCCTTACGCACAATAAACACAGACTGAAAAACAGCTATCGTATAGCACAGCAAACAGTAAATCACAGCGAGCTCAAATGTGCAACGTAAACAGCAAACGCAAACACAGCTCACTAATAACAAGTGAGAAAAGTATTCAGCTCGTACAACGGATCGCTACTCTTTTCAGAGCAACCCCCAAGTTGCGGCAACCCGTCCTTTATATAGCCTATCGAGAGCGCCCAAAAGCTACTCAGAGTTTCGAAAAATACTGTGAATGATTTAGAGGCTACCAGAATATTCTTTTCGCCAAATTAACTCGGATGGCGAAAAGTTCTTCGTCAACTGTCGCCAACGCTCTCTCCTTTGGTGCGCTTTCGTGGCGCTCGCCCGCTTGTAACAATATAAACTTCTTTCTTTTTAACTCGGCACATTACTGGTAACTATTTCTATGATTCACAAGGCCGCGGATGCGTTAGCAGAGAAAAATGGGGGGAGGGGCTTAGTACCAAATGAGAAGTAAAAAAAAAATATATTATAATAGGGAATTTTGATATAGAAACTGTTTTCCATTATTGGTAAGCAAAGAGATGAATCCATAGAGCATCAGTCTATTCGGCTTTTTTCTGGCCAGACCTTTCGCCACATTTAGTTTTATACTCGGGAGTATGCTGTATATGATTTCCTGTATGTTTGAATGGGCGGGGAGTACCAAGAAAGTAGAGACCTAGGTTAAAGCGTGCATAGATTATACGATAACCAAGCATTGATTTCTAACAAAATTTGACAAAAATATACAATACGATTATAAATATAACATATCAAATTCTATCCAATTTATTGTAGTTCGGAAACACAGTTAGAAAGTCTTTTCTATCAAGTGAGAATATGATGTTTTGGTTATAAGGTTTTGTTTTTTTACCTGCTTTTACCAGCCTTGCATTATAATTGTGTATGCTTCTTTGACAGAAATGCGTTTTTAAAAGGTTGATCTGCTTTTACCTGTATTGCTTCATTATCACGTATGCCTCTTTGAAAGCAGATGCGTTTTTAAAAGGCTGACAAAGAACTATGGCACATAGATGTTATTTTATCTCAAAATCGGTCGAGCTCCAAAACTTTGTTTGCCAGCTAGAAAAATTGAAAATGAAAATTTTAAAAAATTATACATGTGTTTGTATGTGTGTGTTTGTGTGTGTGTGCAGGCTACCCCACAAAGCTATTTTAATTAACCCTCATCTGCCTTCCTTTTGTTTTATCAACAGTGAGAATTGTAAAAGGTTAGATCATTTCCCAGAGGACGATACTTTTAATTAGTGCAACATTCCAGAACAATGCCATCTAGCGAGCTTTTGAAAAACTGTCCCAATTAATATTGAGCCAGAGGCCCGACTAACATCGAAAAGAGAAGGAGCTCTCCAAGCGTTAGCAGTTCCCGCTCGCAAAGCTACGCGGCTACGCGGTAATATGTTTTCAATCATAATGTTTTGTTACTTCTAACGTCCTCCTAGAGGAAATAATCTAACTTTCTGTTTACTTAATTTCTCCATGTTTTAATTCTTTTTAATATTTCCCTGTAAATATTCAACCTGTAAATATTTCTTTTTAACTCTAAATAAATTCTTCTATTTTTTAAAAAGAAGTCTCTTCATCCTTCGTTCGCCTTTTTTTAAATCTTGGTTTAGAAACGAACCCGTAAATATTAAAAAAACCCTAGACATCACGCCACTAAAACTCCGCATTCTGAAGAGTCTAACGTTTTTAGGAGATTTGGTTAAACTTCCACATATATATAAAGTGAGAGAGATATACAAAGAACGATAGAGAAGTCTCTGATTGTTTCAAACTGGTTAATGACTTAAATCAATTACGGATAAATAATGACTTAAAATTAATAATGTTCTCAACATGATAAATTCAAATTTACGATCGAAGATTTCATTATATTTCTCTTTGTATAATCTTTTTTATTTTTCTGATTCCAGGACGAGGTTAAAAAGAAGAGATTCTTTAAAATGACAAAATCAAATTTTTGAGGATTTGATTGATTTTTTTTCCAAATGCTGAATTACCAAAAAGAAAAATGAGGCTCGAGAACGATAATTGAAAGTTAAACAAGAATAAAAGATCATATCTGGTCAATGTGGAGCTTCGGTAACAGTATTGGTTCAAAGTCTGATTATTGATTCTTGAACAGTAAAAACTTTGTAAAATGGCACAAGCTTTTAAAAAAATCTTGCCAGAATTAGTTTTTTCCCTGCCAAATTACTTCACGAAATTGTTCTCAAACCTTTTAACGGTAATCTTTCACAGACAGCCATCTACATATCAAATCCATTTATAAAGATTACTGAAATGTCCGCTTAAGATACTGAAAGAGATAAAATTTGAAAAAATGAAAAAATATCGAATTATCTTAATTTCCTCCTCAAATATCGATTCAATCTTTCAAAAAGGATTTTCCTTTAATTAATCCGCTTAGCTAAATTTTGACAGCTCTGAGGAATAACAAATATATATTACCATAATTAGTAAATAGCGCCTAAGCTGTTACCTATTATTCAAGACACTTTTAGAAAGTAAGTCTATTTTACGAAGCATGTTTCTTTTAAAGGTTACTGACCGAATATTAGTATATATATATGTAATGCATTATTATTTGTTGAAAGCATAAGGTGGTTTTGAAGACATGGATGACATTTTGAATTTTTAAGTTCGTTTTGTTCCATCAGGGGAAGCATGTATTATTTACAAGCAAAAGCGACAGAACGACACAAAATGGAATGACGGAAATCTGATGAAATTTTTATCCTTGCGAATATATAATTTTAGATAAGTGAACAATATTAAAAAGAAATATTTGGTGTGAATCTAAAATTTTACAGAATCTATTGTACGAATATAACGCAATTTTTTTCCATCCGACTGAAGTCAAATTTAACACGGCACTAAAGTTGTAATCACAAAATAGTATTAAGAATTTTATTAATTTAAATTATTCCATCTATGAGTTATTACATTTAAATGCATGCGAAAGAGCAGACCGACAGACAGTTCATGTATTAATCAACTTGGCTCAAATGTGATAAATTATAGTCTATAAGCTAAATCTGAGTACAAAATTTCGTCAAAACTAGTTCTTTGCGTTTTGGAATCATTGAATTCATTTTACTTCAATATCCAGATAGATTTCTTTTGAATGGATTTCGTTCAAAAGTTCATAAATATTTATAATTTTGATTATAATTACATACAACAAATTTCAGTTACCTAACTCAAAACATTTTTAACTCATTCGCTGCCAACCACGAATATACTCGTGGTTGGCAGAGCACGAATATAACAATTGCCAGCACGAATATACTCGTGATACTTTCAATATATTCTAAAGTACAACTTGTAAAACTTGCACACTTTTTATGTCCACAAACATAAATATTCAAGTGTAAAAACTTGAAAAAAAAAGTTACAAATAAATTGTTTTTACAAAAATTCTACTTTATTTAACCCATTCCTGCCAAACCTAAATTGTATGAGGTTATTCCCATTGCCAACCGCGAGTATACTCGTGTTTGATTTTTATACAAATAAATGATTCTTTATGACAAAATATGTGTATTAATTTTAAAATAATAAAACTGAGAAAAACAATAACACTCAAAACAGAAATGGCAATGGGAATAACCTCGTACAATTTAGGCTGGGCAGCGAATGGGTTAAGTAATTGTGTTCACGAACAGACAAACGTAATGACAAAAAATGTGCTTCCCGAACTTAGGGTGGTATGAAGCCCAGTTATCCGTCAAAATCAAGTGGGCGAATTTTTTGATGACTACAATACTTTCTCTTCTTTGTATATTGGTACACAAATTTTACATTTAAAGCGTAAATTCCGTTTACAGTAAAATTTAGAGCGTATATAATGCTATCATTAATTAGACTTCGAAATAATTAATAATAACTAATAAAATTAAATAATTTGAACTCAAAATCGAATAAAAATTAGTTTAGCATCTTCAATAGGTCTTGCAATGATTAGACAATGCAATATTGATATATAATAAAGTAAGTGAATTGAAAAAAAAAACTGCTTCGTATTTGTTTCTTTTCTTTACTTTTAAATAAATGTTTTATTAAAAAATAATTATCTTCTATTTACTCATTTCTTATCATTCATAGAATTCAATTGCCGTCTTAGCGAATAATCTAATTTCTTTTCGTTACTTTAAGTTAGCAACCTCAATGGTGATTGAAGTTAAAATTTATTAAACAAGGTTATATCTTTCTTGTAAATGATCCAAATCTGCCCGTGAATCTGAATAATGCTGAATACTATTGGGATGGACTAGCATAGTTCCGAAATGAAGCTCAAAAAATATAATATTTTTATTTTAATCGCTGAAATATCAATAAGTGTTTATTATCTATAAACCAAGAATCCACAAATATTCTATAAAGTTAGAAGCTATAAAGATAGCATCATCTATAAAATTAGAAGCTTGAAGTGGAATTTATAACACCCCGAATTATTTACTTTAAAACGCCACAGATTGCTTATTTTAGAGGGGATGTAAGATCTTTTTGACCAATAAGGGATTATAGGCGGTTCTCTGGTGGGAGAAGGGTAAGACGTGACCTTGAAGACCCAATTACGGGCTTGGTACATCCCTTGTAAGTAATCGCCAATTGGTAGGGAAGAGCCCCTAACCATAAATTGCGGTAAATGTGCTATTGGCGTATTTTCTTCTGACCAATACGGGGAAATGTCCGATTTGCTTTGCGGACTTAGAAAGCAAAAGGCGTCAGAAAATCTTGGTCAGCATTTAAATGATAATATTCTCGTTGCAAGCCGAATGTTAAATGGAAATCAACTTTCATTGCTTAGTTGATTTTAATCTTCAAAATGTTGTATTTAACAAAAATAAAATTAAAAAAATTAAAATAAAATCTGTTATGCATATTTCAATGTATCATGTAAGAATAAAATTTCTTGAACGGCCAAGAACCACGTGTTCGTTCAAGTTAAATTATATTTTTATTAATTTTAATGGTTTCATTGAATAAGTCACTTTAGTATTGCGAATGATCCAAAAAAATTTGTCTCGCATTTATTGTTTGAAAAAATATCTCATTCCCTATTTATTTCCTTTCATGCAATCACGCGCTCAAAATGACATTCCACTAGGTTTTATTCGCTGTAGTCATTAACTTATTTTTTTAAACAGAGCTTTTGTAAATGAGATGGCATCACGTTATTAAAACTGATATTTTGAGATGCTCGAGCACACAATAAAATTTGCATTTTTTGACCACGAATTTTTTAATTTTTCGCCTACAGATTTTTGTTGACGTTACAAAACCTCATTCCCAAAACAATATTATGTTCTGACAAGATAATAAAAAGAAGAAAAAAAAGTGAAATCTTCGATCGCAAATTTCAAGTTATTATGTGAGAACATTATTATTTTTAAAGTCATTATTTGTCTTAATTAATTTAAGATATTAAGTAGCTTAAACCAGTTTAAAAAACAATGTTGGTAAAAGCAACCCAACCTTTTAAAAACGTATCTGCTGTTAAAATAGGATACAGAATAGAAATGCAATACTGGTAAAAGGAGGTAAAATAATATACGCGATTAAAAGATGTTGATGAATATTGTCATTTATTCTCATTGCCTAAGCGATTTCTTGCTTCAATTATTCGTTGCCTTCAATTATTCAAAATCCACACCGAAAACAACATCAAGTTCTCACATGATTAAAAATAATTATAAATTTAATAAAAACTTAATTAAATGTATAGATTATTTAACAAATATGTCTAGATGTAGAGTACAGATATGACGACAGATGTAGATTAAAAACAAGTGTATTTAAACAAATATGATTTTTGTCAAGGACTTTGGATGAGTGTTTGGAATAATAAAAATAAACCAACCAATTAGCTAATTAAAGAAAATTAGCTAATTATCTTTCAAAATTAAAAATTATTTGATGCTTATTTATTGAATTAAAACTATAGAAAATAATAATTTTCTCGAAAAATATCTGTCTTTGCAAATTTCTGTTTCTGAATATTAAGATAAATTCTTCTGTTCAAAGCAAATGCAGTTGAAATTCTTATATCCCCTATTTTAATGTATTTTTTCGGAATATTTTGAAATACTGCATCAAAAATCCACTCCTATCAGATTTGATATCAATTGTTTTTAAGGATTTTATAAAAGCTAATTTTTTGCTTTTCACTTTAATTTTACTTATTAATGCAAAATCACGTATTGTCTCATGGGAATATTTAGAATACATAAACATTATCATTCTAGATAATTTTTAAACAAAAAAGTTGTTTTTACAAGTACATTTGAGTTGCACATTACATCCTAAAAAAGTATAATGTTTTTATATTTATAAGCATTTTATTAACATATTCTTCTAATAACAAATAGACTTATGTAATGTAAATAAGTATTCTGTTAATTTTATTTTTTAAATAACCATTTATTGTATCATTAAAATTTTATTTTATAACTTGAAAATTAAACATGAAATTAGCAAAATTTTAAATTCATATATGATTTATTTCCCCACACATTTTAAATGTGAATTACAAAATTAATTTTTAAAATTAGCTTTCGACTTTCATAATCCCAGCATAAATCAAATCGTATATAAAAAAATACAAAATATATAAAATGTATACCATATATAAAAATGAAATATGAATGGCAGGATATAAGAGGCAGCATACGATTACTTTCGTTACTATATATAAAAAGTCAAGGTTTGTGACCTTTAAATGCCTTATCATTAATATCACTTTAGATTCCTAACAGATTAAAACTCTGCCTAGATATATCCTCTTAGACAGTCATTTAGATAATTCATAACAGTAAGGAGATCATCAATCAAATCAACTTTTGGTGTGTTAGGTGTCACCCATAAATATTGGATTCCAAAACAAATATTTAACTATAACTGTAAGTTTATTTTTTATATAGGTTAATGAAGGTTTCATACTTAAAATACAGGTTTAATGAATATTGCTGAAATTTTTTACTTTTTTGATCAATCACAACGTTTTTAGCAATAGCTAATTCACTTGAATTTGGAGAAGATATATGATTTGTGCATATGCAAAACAGGGTGTTTTTTTCTTTCTCTTAATAGCACATGATTTTTTTGTCACTTAAGGGGAATCACTGTAGTACATTTTTAACGTTAATTTTTCATTATTTTTATGCATTTTTAAAAATTTGAAGTCATTTTTTTATATTTTCTCGCATACATAATATAGAGAAAATATAACAATCGTCAAAATAAATAAATAAATAAATAAAGCGAATTGGGATTTTAACGAATTTTCTCCCAAAATCAGAAAACACATTTTTGGAAAGCGTTCATCTGTCTTGTCTGTGACATAGATAACTCAAAAACCTTTTCAGCAAAATGGACGAAATCTGGTATTCAGTCTATATACCAAATTCATAGATTTCTATTAAATTTTGAGTAAAATCTGCTTAGAGGAAATCTGTCTACACAACAGTTCGAATATAAATTAACATTAAGTACAAATCGAAGAGAAATAAATTGGTGAAATCCAAGACGCAAATTTAACATGTGTAATTAATATACCCATCAAATTTTGATCCAAATTTAATCAGGGCTTGACCATCTTTTGGTCTATACTTTAAGATGCTTGCAATGACTTAAGTATATGAAAATTGGTATGGCATTTTGCGACTCCAAGTTTTTTTTTATCATGCCAGAACATGATGTTATTTTGGAAATGTGGTTTGTGGCGTCAACAGAAATCCGTAGGCGAAAAATAAAACAATCCGTAGGCGAAAATTTGAAATTTTATTATCTACACGAGCATCATAAAAAATCAGCTTTTAATCACGCGTTGCCATTGAATTCACAAAAGCTCTCCTTTTAAAAAAAGTAAGTTAATGACTACAGCAAATAAAACCTGGAAAAAGGTCATTTTGGGCACGTTATTACATGAAATGAAATAAATAGCAAATGTGATATTTTTTTAAAAACAAACAATGCGAGACAAAGTTTTTTGGATTGTTTGCAATTCTAAAGTGACTAATTCAACGTAACAATTATTTAAAAAAATGTCCAACAATTATTTACAAAACACAAATTTGATTTTTGGACACTCTTAACCTCATACCAGCCCCATTAATCTCCAAGAACTATTCCAAGAATGCACGCCAAGATTCAGTAAAAAAGGCCAAATTCATGCCAAATGTTAATATTTCCTTATTGTACTTCGGTACCAAGTAAGGCATTTTTTGAAATAGCATTTTTATTAGAGATTATGCGCGATAGATTTGGGGAGACAGCTACAGCTGGTTTTATTATTATTATTTTATTTTGAAGAATTGGCAGCCTATCTTTTCCTTGCTGTATAATTTTACTATTATAGCGACTGAAAGAAAAGAGTTGTTTCAATGAACGAATTTGAAGAATAGTCCGCCGAGGTCAATGATTTTTAAATAATTCCGGATAATGGTCTGCATACTGGCGAGGAAACATCGAATTACATCACCGGCGAAGGCACAAAAACAGAACGTGACTTGGAACATGGCACAGATTAGGTTATTTGTTAATTTCACGGAGTTTAGGTTTCTGTGTTGACTCCAGAAAGATGGAACCAGATGGGAGACAAGTGACTAAAAGTTTGAATCATTCAATTGTTTTGTCGTAATACACTCATTGCAATGCTATTTCTCTGTTCTTTGAAATTCAAACCAAGGGTAGATGATGAATTTATTAGTTATACAACTTCTTCTCTTTCTCCGTTTCTAATATACGAAATATTCAAAGAGAAAATATTGTTATAGTAAGAAAACTAAAACTTAATATTTTTATCATGTCAGAACATGATGCTGTTTTTCGAATGAGGTTAGTGGCTTCAAAGAAAAAAAAAATGAATCCGTTGAAGAAAAAATAAAAATTTTATTACCTGCACGAGCATCTCAAAATATCAGCTTTTAATGACGCGTTGCCATTGCATTTACAAAAGCTCTAATTTTTTAAAAAATACGTTAATAACTACAGCAAATAAAACCTAGAAAAATGTCATTTTGAGCAGGTGATTATGTGAAACGAAATAAATAGGAAATGCGATATTTCTTTAAACAATGAATACGAGACAAAGTGTTTTAGATCGTTTGCAGTTCTAAAGTGACTCATTCAATGAAGTAATGAAAATGAATAAAAAGTATAATTTAACTTGCACGAGCACGCGATGCTCAGCCGTTCAAGAAATGATGTTCTGACATGATACATTGAAATATGCATAGCAGATTTCGTTTTAATATTTATTTACTTATTCCCTAATAATGGAATCGGCCTTCAATCTCTATAAAAAATATAGATCATGGACCGTAACACCATGAATGCCTAGATTTTCATTTTAAAAGTCCGTTCGCGAGTGTTTTGTATTGAGTATGCGTTTTGTCGACTTCTAGATGAACGACTGAAATCGAAAAGTTTTCAGAGAATGTCGGTTTAATCATATAAACTTTATTTATCATAATCGTTTCATATCGGCGTGATCGTGTTTACAGGTATGGAAATTTACAGATTGACGAACAATCATCGAAATTAGGAATTTCGTTCAAAATTTCATAACTATCTACGCATTAGATAATGAAACAATGCATGAAATTTGATTTTGGCGTTCAATAAACTAAACTTTTGTCACTAAAAGCGTTTTTTTACTGGAATTTGCTGATCCGGCGTATTCGCTAATTCGACATTCTTCTTGTTCGATATTTGCCGGATGACTAAAAATCTATCGTCATTCCAAAAAAATTGTTGGATTTAATGTATAACACAGCATTTTAAATAAAGAATGTTCTTTTCTTATTGTTATATTTGACATTTTTTCATATCCGCATTCTCAATCAGCAGGTCTTTGTATTTTTAGGTCACTTCTGAATGAATTTCTCTCAAAATTTTATAGAAATCTACAAATTTATTGCAAAGACCACATACTAATTTCCTCCTTTGAGTTCAAAACTTTT
Organism: Argiope argentata; assembly: GCA_026289955.1. NCBI lineage: Eukaryota > Metazoa > Arthropoda > Arachnida > Araneae > Araneidae > Argiope > Argiope argentata. Next base: position 7,058,879 of record JAOUZG010015602.1, on the reverse strand, counting down.
TTCTAGTTATCTTATTTACATAATAACAGATAGGGATAGTTTGCAAAATGCATTTTTCGGACTTGGAAAGGTTTGAAATGTGAAAACTGTTTAGAATCCTGAAGTTGATTTTTTTTTCTTTTGACAATTACAATATTGCATTTTTATAAATATCACGTACGAAGAAGTAAATATTGGGTTTTGAATCATATTTTGAAATATTTTTTTCATATATTACACAACTGTTTGTATAGTTTATAACATTACGTTCAATAAACTAAAATTTTGTCATTAAAAGAGTTTTTTCTTACCGAAATTTGCTTATCCGGCGTATTTGCTAACCCAATAATGTTTGCATATTTTGGAACATTACTCTCAATAAACTAACATTTTGTAACTGAAAATGTTTTTTTACTGAAATCTGCTGATCCATCGTATTCGCTAATCCAATATTGTTTGTATGATTTGAAACATTACCCTCAATAAACTAAAATTTTGTCACTAAAAGAGTTATTTTAAACCGAAATTTGCTGATCCGGCGTATTCGTTAATCCAATATTGTTTGCATATTTTGAAACATTACGCTAAATAAACTAAAATTGTGTCACTGAAAACATTTTTTTTTACCGAAATTTGCTGATCCGGCTTATTCGTTAATCCGACATTCTTATCCGATATCTGCCAAATGACTAAAAACCTACCGCTATTCGAATAAATTGTTGGATTTAATGTATAACACAGCGTTTTAAATAAATAAAGATCATTCTCTTCTTTCTTTTATAACTGGCATTTTCTCATATCCACATTCTCTATTTAAGCATGTTAACAGAGACTGTAATAATTTATTAAGAAGTTCGAAAAAAAAAAAAAGAATTTATTAAAAAGTTCGAAAAATAAACAATTTGTTAAAAAAATTCGTAAAGCTTTAAGAAATGAAAATCTTACTGCAACAAACATTTTGTCGGGTTGTTTTTATCTTACTTTAACCATACATTATTTAGAGTACACAAAATCCAAGCCTTGAATTATTTACGAATCGGCGAGGTAAACTGACACTCGAGATTCATTTACAGCTCCATTCATTTTTTTTGTAAAAGTTACCATAACAACGGAGGGCCATTAAACACGCAGACTAATAAATTATTTGCAGGAATGTTTCTTTCTTTTAGGTAAAATTGAGAGCGACATTTATTGCTAACTGTTCCTGCTTTTTCCAATTGCATTTCTACATTTGAGCTCGGAAAGGTTAAAGAATATTGGGTCAAACTTTGAATTCCTTTAAAATTGTTGAGAGAATCGAGATAACATGCCAATCTCAAACTTCTCTATTTAGTAAACTCAAATATTTATGATCATTTCATGGCTTAACCATTTAACAGGTTTGCCCGTATACCGTAGGTGAATCTATTTATTGAATTTTGATAGCTGTAAGCTAAAAATAAACCACTCATAACGATTATAATTCAAAATGAAAATTACTTCGAATGCGTATTTAAGTCAAGTATTCGATGGATTTCCATTTGAATCAAAATAAGAAAATATTCCTAAAATAGAAGGTGTCGTCTTAATAGACAGTAAAGGAAATAAAACAATTAAGTGGTTAAATAACTAAATCTACGCTGGGATAGGATAGTATCTATAAATATTCAAAAAACGACGAAAGAGCAATAATGGGTTGAAAGTTTTTACAACTCCAATGATCTAATTATCAATTCTAGTACTTTAAATTGCAATAATTAAGAATTGCATACTCGAAACTAAGTATTAAAAAAGATATAATTCTAATACTGATATAAAGAAGAAGAAAAAATTGAGGAAAAAGGATTTTTAATGAGATAGGAGTGCCTGTATTAATGTTTATCAACCAGTTTCGTAGATTCTTTTTAATCATGTCAGAATATGATGTTGTTTTGGGGACGAGGTTTTTGGCGTCAACAAAAAATCCACTGGCGAAAAATGAAAATTTTATTATCTTCATGAGCAACTAAAATAAATCAACTTTTAATAAACGTGTTACCATTGCATTTACAAAAGCTCTGATTAAAATGAATGAATGAAAGTATAATTTAACTCGCACGAGCACGTGGTGCTTGGCCATTCAAGAAATGATGTTCTGACATGATACATTAAAATATGCATTGCAGATTTCTTTTTAATATTTTTTTTTCTTTCAAACTTCAGCATACTTATTTTGGGACCGGTTGTTAATCTTGAAAAAAAAAAAAAAACAATATTTAAGTTAAAACAATATTTAAGTATTAAGTTAAAAACAATATTTAAGTCGGCATTCCTCTCCAAAATACCAACATCATCACAAAAAAGCTGGCTTTATAAAGGTTTAACTCTTTAATTGGTTTCTACCTCTATTATCTAACTGATTCATTTTATCTGTTTTTGTTCAAAAGAAGCTCCAGAGGACAATTCAAGCATTTGTACATTCTACAAAATTTTTGTGCTAAATGATACCAAAACGGCTTCCTTTTTTTTAAAAAAAAATTATTAAAATGTGGTAAATTGATGTCTGTGTTACTATTAAAGTATATAATGCAGTTATTTTATAGAATACCTAGTTATTCCATGAAATCACTGCTCGTATCCGTTAATGTGTGTAATATGTTATTAATCTTTAATTGGTTATTCTATGAAATAACTAGGTATTCAATAAATAAACTAATGACAGACAATTAAAATGAAAAAGAAGCAATTTATTTGTGTAATTATAAAAAATTTAGAATTAAAGTTTATTTAAACTCTTAAAACAATATTAAAAAAAAGAACTAAACACTAATTACAATGTAGTGCAATGTAGCTGCAAACCGTACTAATACGACTCTCGTCTTTAAGCTCGAGATAAATCGCAGTACTAAGACTCCCGACTTGAATGCGTTAATTTGTCCTCCTGAATTTCAAAGTTGTTTCAAGAGGTATATCTTCAGCTGAGATTTTTTTCTCAAAATTTCGCCTGTAGATATATTTTATTCGGCTTTAATGTTTGATTAGTGTACTTTTCAAATGCCGAATTACTCCAGCTTTTCGTCTAGGGTTTACATCCCTAAACGACAAGAACTATTCCTGCGAGTATTTCAGTTTTAATTTTTTTTAAAAAAGATATAATTTGTTTTTTAAATTTAAAATAGCATAAAAACTGATTATGGGTTATAAAATATCGCGGAAGAATTAAAAAAAAAAAAACAATCTTAATTATTAAAAATTTTAAAAGTCACTCATTTGGGCACCTTTTTGCCATCGAAAGTATCAAATTTGGAAATTCCAGATCATACTTTCCGAATGGTTTCGATACTCAATTCGATCTGGAGTCTTTCATGAGAACGAGGTTAATTTACGAATGGTGTTAATGAAATTAGAACCTTCCCGACATTCAAAAAATGTTAAAACTGTTATCTCAATTTTTAAATTTTAAATAATTTTTTTTATGTATATGATAATTTGTTTAATTATACCTTTCGATTCTTTACAAATAAATATATATATATATATAAAATAATTATGTACAATGTGCTACAATATTTTCATATTTAGCAGGATGGAAGAGGATTTCGTTTTAGTTATATTAATGTCCCGTTCTAAAGCAACGCCAGAGCTATATTGGGACGGATCTCGTCATTTTGAACCGTGGTCAGATGACGAGAACGACACCTGAGCTGGCACCCTCCTCTCTACAACCCGCCGCATTTGCGGGAGGAAGCTTGACCCCGACCGATTTAACGTGTAACAGACCCCCTACACGACGGTTCGTCGGTGAAATCGGGTCTCGAATCTGAAACCCTGCGGCTCACAAACCTTACCATCTGGTCACTGCGGTCCTATGGAAGAGTGATGGATTGAAAACTGAAACTTTATTGTTGTTGTTACTTATGGCACTTTCCAATGGACAAGCCCCCCCCGCTGATATAGCGGCAGATTTAACCCTTCTTTGCATGATTTTTTCTTTTTTTTTTTAAAAAAAATCAAGGTGATGTAGTTAATGCTCTAGATTAAAGGAAAAATATTTAAAAAAACCTTGGTGTAAATAAAAATATGTATTATGTAAAAAACAATATGATGGAAATTTACATCATCATGCATTGTCACATATTTAGCTCAGTACTAAATAAATAAAAAATATTCTTTACTAAATCTTCTTTATTCTGTATGATAATTTAATTTAATTAATTATTATTAATAATAAATTAATTTCCATAAAACCATTTAAAATCTCGCTCATTTCTTCCAGTCACAACAAACAGCGGAATGACAAGTTGTAGGCCTGGTAATTGACAGTGACGTTTGCTATTTTTTGACAACTGCGTTTTTTTTGTACGCAATAGTCGCTTAAAAAGTTGCCAGCAACAACAAATTTACAGTACAAGAATTTTGAGTACCTTTTTTTGTTGACTAAATATTATGATGGAAATTTCCATCATCATGCAAAGAAGGGTTAAGCCGAAAGGAGTACCTCTTTTTTTCGAAGTAGCGCCAACTAGAGTCAAGAGTACGACTTAGCTACACACTCACCACCTTTACTTGTACAGTTCCTTTTTTCAAGGGGTACGGTCACATCTCACAGATAGCACACAGAAGAACAACCGTGCCCGAACCGGGACTCCCAGAACACGAGGAAGACGCGCTACCTCTGTGCCAGAAAGCCAGAGAAATTTTATTTTCTTATTAAAGGAGCTCTGATTCAAAATAAGAAAAGAAAAGGGTTGGTAATCTCTGCTCTAACAGTCGAACGTTGCAATTCAGAGCAGCAACACCTAATGAACACACTTCCTACTTTTATTACCAATAAAAATATAAGTGCCCACACTTGTAGAAATCATAAACTACCGGAATTTTAGTGGTCATTAGGTAATTTCTATAGTGTTATAACAGCAGGCTTTTCAGAGCTTGAGTAGATATTTATGTGAAAACATGTGTATGATACTAGAGTTTCTGGAGTACCAGGTTCGTTATATTCTAGGACACCATGTGCGCCCTATTTTATAGGCATCTTATTGCCACTTGCTCATTTTTTCTGCTCGAGGTAGAGGAAACGAGCTCCGCGAGCTCTGAAGCACAGCGAATAGAGCCGTATCTCCCGACGGCCACGATAAAGCTCGTCTTGATTGCTTCTGTCACTCACAGAAGCTTCAGTGCCCTAAAAAAGCTTTAATTAAATCCTTGCTGACGGACGATTTAACTGGTTGGCTGGCTAACCAGAACAGAATGCTTAATACAGTTACGGGTTGATAAAAGACTTAAAGAATACAGAAAATGGAGTTTTTAAGGCTCAGAATGCTAACGCTTTTTAACACATAAATCTGTGAGTCTGTGTTTGTGTTCTTTATATAAATCTATACATATTGGCTATTTATGAAATTTGGCACAAGCACTCTTTAAAATGAGGTAAAAATGAATGTCATCATCTTATTGTTCAAAAGTAAATTAAAATATCAATTAAATAAAAGTTAAGTGTTCTTGCGTTTTCTTCCTATAACCTCAGAACTTATTTACTAAAAACAAGCAATAAAAATCATCATAAGAGACGATATATTATCATCCAGTGTTTTAACTTACGATATCTGCATCACATATATTTTTCGCCGGTGGTGTTTTTATCATGTGAGAATATGATGTTGTTTTGGTTAGATGATTTTGTAGTCTCCGAAATTCAGGGGCAAAAAATATTTTCACCTACTTTTACTGGTATTGTATTATTATTATTATGAATGCTCCTTTAAAAGCAGATGCGTTTTAAAAAGTTTGACTTGTATTTAACAATATTGCATTATCATTATGCATGTTTCTTTGAAAGCAGGTGCGTTTTTAAAAGGTTGAAGAACTAGAACGTCATGGCTGTTATTTTATCTCAAAATCGGTATATATATATATATATATATATATATATATATATATATATATATATAGAGAGAGAGAGAGAGAGAGAGAGAGAGAGAGAGAGAGAGAGAAAGGGCTAGAGACCAATAGAGAAGTCTCGTGTTTGTTTCAAACCGGTTTAAATTGGTTAATGGGTCAAATTAATTAAGATAAATAATGACTTGAAAATAATAATGTTTTTATATTGTTTAATGATAACTTGAAATTTGCAATCGTGGATTTCATTTTATTATACTTTATAAGTATTTTTGATCATTGAAAAGATTAAAAAATTTTTAAAAAAGTAAGAAAAAAAATTCGGTTAATTTTATGTGTGAATTATTGACACTCAAATAGATTTTTTCACAGACTTATAGTTTGAAGTCATACACTCTTTATAAAATTTATTTTTGAAAAAGATGAATGAAGTTATTTTTATCCCTTTTGATAGTTTTCATACCGAAATATTTCCTTGTACTAACTATGAAAAGATTTTTTTTTTCAAATAACATGATGAGCATTTGCATTTTGTTTTGTTTTCCAAAATTTCTTTATAATTTGGCAAAATTATAAATTTCTTTATAATTTTGCAATAACTAATGTTTTTTTTTTCTTTTGAGAAACATGAAAGTATTCACGCTTTATCGAATGCGTTATTTGGAAAATTCTAGTTGTTCTTTTTTTTCCATAATATTTTGTTTATATATAAAGAAATATAATACCGCCGCCAAATTTAAATATCAATAGGCTTTTAACAACAATTTATATCTAAAATTTTTTCTCTCGATGTTTTATACTTTATTTTGACAGTAGCCAGAAAAAAAGCGAAAATACCACTTTTTTTGTACTTTTTTATTTACGAAGTATAGAAAATATATTATTTTTTAAAAAAATGAAGACAGGATTTTAACGAATCTAGACACTTCAGAGCCCCATGAGTTCGAAAAATACATTTTTCTGCCTGCTTCTGTATGATAATTCAAAAACCTAAACAGATGAAATTTTTCACAATGTCAGATATTACAGCTTAAAGGCGCTAAGAGCTAAACAGATGAAAATTGATAAATGGATTTTAGACTAAATTTATAAATTTTTACTTCATTTTGAACGTGACACATTCACAGTAAGTCTGTCTGTTTGGTTGTACAAGAGAATTCAATAACTTTGAAAAATAAGAGTTTATAAGATAACATTTGGTGGACAATTTTATCATCTAGTATGTGATTCTTTTCAAAATTTGAGCCACATCTTTGAAAAGGTCAATCTTTTGTGAGTCCGTACTAACGTAAGAATATAAATACTGTAACTTATAAATACAATACTTAATCAATCAATAAAATCAATAATTTAATTCAATGGTATTGTAGTACCTTGTTGCGTCCCCCATTTCAAATTTTGAGCACAATTAATAGAGGAAAGATATAGATATATATGTGTGTCCAGAATCAGTAAAAAGCAGGGTTCTATAAAAAGGCTAGATCCGCACCCTTCAGAACCAAGGTCTCGTATACGGGATAAGCCCGGGATGTGGCCTAGCCTCACATCTTCTTGAAGCTCTCAAGTTAACTGTATTTGATCAAGTCCCATCATCGCGTAACCGCTACCTCAAAATCGAGCTATCTGTCTAAACTTTTAGGAAATGAAAGGGCTGGTTCTGCAGCTAAATCTGCATCCACATTTCTACCACCAAAACTCCCATATTGTGACGCTAAAAGGTCTATTGTTTGTAGAATTTTTACTACTTCGCAAGAATCTTGGGATCTGCAGATAAAGAACAAACTACATTCAATAGAACGGACAGTTGGTTTGTGGTCTGTCCATCCTGTACAAGAGGTCGATGTCAAATTGACTCGACTCCGTACAGGCCACACTCGCTACACTCATCGTCACCTCATTTTCGGCGAAAGGGTACCAATGTGTACCACTTGTAACATTGCTTTTAGTGTTAAACATATCTTATGTGTATGTCCCGATTTTAATATTCCTCATCGTAATTTTTACTATTCGTCTTCTCTTAACTTGCAAGACTTAGTGGGTGAAACATACCATCCAAATATTTTTAAATTTTTAAAAACAATTGACTTTTATATTTGTACTAGCCGCCTTTGGCGTCCAGTCGGTTAGCCAATATAAATGCTCGCTAGAATTTTCATATATTTTTTTTATAGATGTGTCTCATAACAGGTTTTTCACCAAAGTATTTTTAAACCAAACAAATTTTGATAATCATATAATTCATTTATAGTATTATTTATTATTATTTTCTTCAGATGATCTGTTCACTGTACTACTCATCTTTCTCTTTCTATCCGAGCAATGATTGTCCCGGAATTGATATTTTACTTAAATGGTGGAGGGAAAGGTCAGAAATTCTACGTTTTTATAGAATAATGAGTTTCAAATTTTCATAAATGTAAACACACTAAACAAATAAAGACACAATTGGTTTTCAAGAGATACGAAAGTTTAAAAACAGCTTGGAAAATGCCGCGCACAGAGGAAATAATGGTGACACCCCCCCTTCTTTTCATTCTTTTTTTTCTTCCCTGCCCAGACATTATTTTGAACAGGCATGGATTAAATATTCATACCGACTAATAATAAAAGCAAGTATTTTCTTTCTTTTTTAAACATCCCGTTATCTATAAATGAAAACCAACTGACTTCGCGTATTTCTTTCTAAACAAATCACAATTTATTACTTCCTGCTGTTGGCGTGGGGGAAGGAAATGTAGATTTTTGGAGGGGAAAGTAAGAAAAGTGTCGTTTTAACTATTTTCCTCTCAGTTTTTCCATTTTTTTCTCTCCATAAGAACCATCCTCGTGTCTTAACGAAAACATTAAAATACAAATTAGCCGAATCGGTCAAGCCGTTCTCTAGTTTTGCGCTTAGCAACGCATTTCTCGATCCATTTTTATTTATATAGTCCCTTTTGAATAATCTTCATGTTTGACTTTTTACATGGATTAATTGTAATGTTTTTTTTTGTAATGATGTTTCATTTAATTTTTTTAAACATTTGTGCACTCTAATTTGGCATTTGCATATTGATGCTGTCTGCTGTTATAATTTAATATGTAATTTGCTTTATTTTAACTATCGGTTTCAATTTCTCAGCATTCGCTTGGCGCAGTGTGGCCAAATATGGCTTTTGCGCCAGAAAAATCTCAACCAACCAAGCAACCTGCCTAAATTTTTAAATGCTTCTAAATCGCTCAAATGCATAACGTTTTTACCACTGAAAATCTAATTGCATGATTTCTAGTCTTCACGTATTGATATTGGTTCCTATTCACATCAAGTAAGATTTAAATGGATAAAGGGACTCGTATGTTTTTGTTGATTGCTTTGTAGGTGAGAGTGAAATATTTTTGGGTGCGTTTATAGAAATCTTGGTACATGTATCGGGATTATATTGAGCTTCAGTTTGTTTTCCGTGAGTAAGAGACAATGCTGCTTTCTGAGATAAGTGAATTGAGTTGTATCAACAAATGATAAGGTTCATTTTTCTCTGAGACAGAGAAATGTAATTATAAAATGGAATGAAAAACTTGCTCTGTGCTTGCAGTTAATTTGTTTTCCGAAATAACAACACCCGAGGATGAAATTTTCTATGAGAACTATTAGATTGGGAATTTTTGAAATGGAATTTCGCCATCTACAGATTAAAATTGCTTAACTCCCCTCCCCCCTTTTTTTAATCGTATGTTTAGTACTGATAAGTTTGTTTTGTGTACATACTAATTGTTTCCATAGGCATAGTTAAAATTTGAATATTCTTATTGCTTCATTCATTTACATTAAGGTTGTATCTTTTAGATTAATACATATTCAGTAGTAATACATAATATACATTACTTGAAAATTGAAGCCATATTAAAATACTTATTTTATATATATACTAGCTTTTACCCGCTACTTTGTACGCATGGAAAAGCACAAAACTAACCTAAAAACAAGCTATTTACAGAGCATACCTGAAATAAAGTAAAACCGCAAATCAAGTCTGCATTTCTTTAAAATATAGTCAAGTCTACTTTATTTATCGATCCAGAATGTATAACGGCTATAACAGTATTATTCATATATTTTTAAGGCTTTTAATTAAAATGAAAACACAGTTGTCAACGATTGTAACATACTGCACATGTGTGCATTTTCAACGCCAATTGGAGCAACGAAAACGCATGAATTTTATACGCCAATTGGGGTAGCGTAATACAGTTTAGAAATTTGTAATTTACTTTATTCTGTTTTATTTTAATTCGAAAAAAATTCAAAAGGAATCTGAAAAGTAGATTAATTAACAATGCTTAATTTTGAATGCATCAAACAAAAAGAAAATAAACAGAATTGTTTGAAACAATAAAACCTGACTTCATTAGCGGGGAGAGGGGAGCTGAAGTCTTTTCTATTTGGTAGGGGGGAAATGAAGATTATTTAGGGAGTGGAAGCAAAAAATGTCTTTTTTACTATTTTCATGGCAATTTTTCCGTTTTTTCTCTTTATAAGAACCTTCCTGGTGTTTTAACGAAAATATAATAAAAATAATTAGCCGAATTGATCTAGCCGTTCTCGAGTTTTGCGCTTAGCAACACATTTGGCGATTCATTTTTAATTATATAGATAAAATCAGGCTTAACTGCGAAAGATGTTTCGGCCTCTAGCAAAGAAACTCCATTTCGGAGCATTCGGGTCCGTGGCAACGTTCCATTCTCCTCGCGCTGGTCCCTCTTGTGTACTGCCAACCTCCTCGCCAACACTGAACGAGGCAATATTAATAGCGGAAGTTGACCCTATAAGGGATTAGAGAAAATAGGAGGAAGTTTTGGGAGATAACTTCCGTCGGTCATTAGATTCGCGTATTTTTAAATCTCATAATACAGTTTCAAATTGCTGTGCATTGTGTATCAATAATTTAACAGCTTGGAAAGTAATATACCAGACGAAACACGGTGTGGTCAAAGACGTCGAATTTGTCCGTAATCGTGGAATTGGGAATTAAAATGAACAAAGGAGTAGTTTTGATTGCAATGAATTGATAGAATGGAAAGTATATTTCCTGTTAAAATCAATAGTGATCAAAAAACAATTTTTAATTTTTTTAAAAAAAAATATGGGGTCTTGTTTGATTAAACCTATAGGTTTGATTGTTATTGTTTCAGGCGTACCTTTAATCATCGTAGAGATGATAAATATTTTTTAATGCTAATTGCAATCTTTAAATGCAACTAATTATGAAAAAATGACTTCTATTGAAAAACTCTCATCAGCGGAATCAAATCACCATCCAGTGAAATTCTCATCAAAATTATCATCAACGAAATCAAAATCCGTGCTCTTATATTCGCTTGATATATGACATCTCTCAAAAGTCCAGAGTAAATTTGAAAAATCAACTATTAGAAGAAGTCTCTCAAAAACTTTCCTCTATAATCTCTAATAACAACGCTATATTTTAACTTATGTATAAAATTTTGGACCTTGATCAAAAATGCGAACACAAGCTTTAGGGATTAGATATACTTCGTAATATAGCAAAAAACAATGATTGGTGAATGATAGTTATAAAGGAAATTACTAGCAAACGATATTTGGCAATTTTCATTCTCTCTTTTTGCGATTAATCGTTGACGTATACAAATACAAATTATATTATATATATATA
>JAOUZG010015602.1:7019052-7046593 GCA_026289955.1 Argiope argentata | reverse complement strand
ACACACACACACACACACACACACACACACACACACACACACACACTGGACTGCTATTTTTCGTGCGTTTCAAACTAACATTTGGCACTGAATTTTATTGTACATTTATAAAATCACTTACTAAATATTATTTGGTTGACCACTGTGTTTTTGAGTAACATCGTTGAAATTCATACGAAAGTGCAGATTGATAGACGGTCCATCCTTTTAAAGATTCGTTCAAAAATTGGATATACCCTGAAGATGCTAAAACCTTGAACCGAATTTTATCCCTCAATCTTTTCACAATTTTTAGTTATCGCGTTTACTTGTACTTAGACAGCCGGAGAATCAGTCCTCATTTAAATGGACTGTTGCAAATTGATTGAAAGCTATAAATTTCATTTGTAGAGCATACACCAAATTTTATCCGTCTACATCAAAGCGTTTTTTGAGCTATCGTGTTTATTTGTAAGTAGACAGCCGGAAAGACAGTCTTCATTTAAATGGACTCCTCTTACAAATTGATAAAAATCTACAGATTTCATTTGTAGAGCATGCACCAAATTTGACCTGTCTAGCTCAAAGCGTTTTTTGAGTTCTCGTGTTCACAAACAAAAAAAAAAACCATAATTCCAATAGTATGAGCTGTGAAATGTAAAGATTGGTCAAAATCTAGAGTTCGAATTTTTTAAAAAAAGGATTATAATATTTTTTTCCCGTACTTGGTATGCGACAAAGTAAAAATAATTCAATGAATACAGATGGGGAAATATTATTTGAACAGAAAAATATAACAACGAAAAAGATTTATTATTGTTGATGTCACGCCAGAATTCAATAATACGTAGTAAGTAATAACTAAATCGTCAGATAGCTTTTAATTTGGTAGAACAATTAATTATATGAGGCAAAACTCTGAGGAGAATGATAGCTAACAAGTTATCGCTATAATTTCTGGTGGTATGGAGAATCTAAACTGTAAAAATCTTGCTTAAAGCCGTGTAAATTTGTTATTTGTTGTCTCACATCCAAGCTGTAATATAATGACGGCACCCTTATTTCTCTTAGCATGTTGTCCGATCTATTACAAACACATCTAATGGTTCAAATTATAAGCTAAATTGTCAATAAATTCTAATTTAAAGTAAAACCGGTTCCATTTTTATTCTTCGCAGAAGCAGACGGGATTTTTCTGCATGTTTTTTTCGAATTATTGAAGTTAAAAGTTTCGCCACATTTCTGAATTATCCTGTACTTTCAATTTTAATAAATTGATTAAATATTAATTCACATAAAAAACAATTGTTTCCACTTTCGGTATGGTTAGTCACTATGGTTATAGTGACTATTTCTTAGATAAAAGGAAATCATTCGAAAGAATATTTTATGTAATTGAGTCCATTTCTTCAATAAATCATTTAAAAAAGATCTAAATAGGAAAATTAACCTGTACCGAATTATCAGTATCAGCAATTGAAAGTTTTAAATAATTGAGTCCGCTTCTTCAGTAACCCTCTTAAAAAAGGTCTAAATAGGAAAATTAACCTGTACCAAATTATCAGTACCAGTAATAGAAAGTTTTAAGTACATAATTGAGTTCGCTTCTTCAATAAATAGCTTTAAAAAGATCTAAATAGGAAAATTAACTTGTACCAAATTATCAATACCAGTAATAGAAAATTTTAATTGAGTCCGCTTCTTCGATAAACCGCTTAAAAAAGATCTAAATAAGAAAATTAACCTTTATCAAATTATCAGTGCCAGTACAAGTCCGCTTCAGCAATAAATCGCTTGAAAAAGATCTAAATAGGAAAATTTACCTGTACCAAATTATCAGTACCAGTAATAGAAAATTTTAAGAAACTGAATCCGCTTCTTCAATAAATCGCTTAAAAAAGATCTAAATAGTATCGTCATCAATTCATTGTAAAAGTAGAAAATTTATCAGCAACTGCAACTTCAAAAGTTAAAACTTTTCCGTTACTCTTTAAAACAAAGATACAAAACGAAAGCGAACAGCGGCTTTCGATCGAACCTCTTTAATTCTCTCAGAAAACTTTTTAAAATCAACCCCGTTATACCCCACTTTATATTCAAATAAGATGTTCTCCAGATTCAAGAAGGAAAGGAATAAAAAAAATTCTATTTTATCGACCCATTTCTGGAGATGGGGGAGGGCCAGGGGGAGGAAAGAATGATGTAGACTCATGTCCGGCGGCACAACGAATTCATTTTTCGTCAAGAGAAAATCCTCTTATCGCCACTAGTTCATCCCATCGATCTGTAGCCCTCCCCCCTCCGTTTTAAACTTGGGAATCTCCTTTCTCTAGAGCGATTTTACGAGCCGCGGCCACGTCGTCATGGAAACCGAGCAAACGGAATCTCGGGATCGATATTGCTACGCGACGGGCCCAACGCTTCGCGGGCAAAAGACGCTTGCTTGCGAGATCGTTTTCTGCTTGCGTGACTCGGATTGTTTGATTATTTACTCAAGGAAGAAGGTTTGGGCAGGGATACTTTTGTTTGCTATTTCGGTGTCACTAGTGCCATAGATATAGATTCATTAGATATCGATTTTGTCGTAACATTGAAGAGGGAGGTATATATAATTAAATACATCAGGTCGAGTAATATTTCATAATCGTTTATATTTCTTTTAAAGGAATGCAAAAAATAAAAAATGGCAAGATACCGGGTGTCCAAAAAGTTCCCGTACTGAGGATTTGTGAATTTATTTTACAAAAACAACAGGTTTAAAAAGAATTATTTTTATGCCAATGATAAAAAGCACTTTTAACGTAACTAAGGAAAAAATACTGAACTTACATTTATAATAAATGTTCAAAATGTCCACCCCTTTCTTGGTGACAAAGCTGAACTCGTTTGCGCATGTTTTTCGAAACGCGTTTTAACGTGCTACGAGTGATTTCTTGTATCCTTTGGGTAATTACGATTTTCAAATCATCTATTGTTTGAGGAACATCTTCGTAAACATTGTCCTTTAAATATCCTCACAGAAAAAAGCCCGGGATGGTCAGATCAGGGGATCGAGGTGGCCAAAGATTTTTTGAGATAAGTCGATCGTCGAAAAAAGCTTCAAGCATGTCCATGTTTTCATTACTCGTATGGCAAAATTTAATATACTTGAAAAAAAATCATCGACAATGATCTTTTAAATTTGGAGTACGGGAACTTTTTGGACACCCGGTATTTTATAATATCTGAAAGATAATTTTTGCTTTGTAAGACAGTATATTATGATTTTTTATTTCTGAATATGACCATTTTTTAACCCCTTAACCGGTTTGCCCGTACGCCGTGCGTGCATCGACTTATCTCATTTTTACCCTTTCAAACAACAATTAAGCTGTTCTTAATTGTTATATTGCTATACAATTATACATAGAACGAATAAATATCTGAAGTGTTCTGTATAAATTCTTAAATGAATCGAAACGACAAAGCAGTCCAAGATAGGAGAGTTCATCTAATTTCGTAGCAAAGGAAATAAACCAGTGAAAGGGTTAATCAATAAATTGACATGTTAGATCAGCGGTTTCGTAATCTTGAATTTAATCGTAATGTTAATATCGCCGAAAGTTGATCGCTACAGTACACAGAAATCTCAATGTTTGAAAGTATTCCCGCGGATTAATTTTCATGTTTTAACCCTCTGAGCTACGTAACTTTTTAAAATCACTATTTAGATGCAATGTTTTGAAAAAAGTTCAAATATTCTTTCAAACAAAATGAATTGATACTATATGTTCCACGATAATAATACGAAATGAAAAAAAAAATTGTAATTTTATAAGTAAAAACACTTAACCCCTTCACAGGTTTATTTTCTTTGCTGGCTAATAAGATAACACCTTCTATTTTGGGAGTATTTTCTTATTCTGATTCAAATGGAAATCCATGGAATACTTGACTTATCTACGTATTCGAAGTCATTTTACTATTGAATTATAATTCGTTATGAACGATTTTTTTTTTGTTTACAGCTATCAAAATTCGATAAATAGATGCACTTACGGCATACGGGCAAACCAGTAAAGTGGTTAACTGCGAAAAATGAGGGATGCAGTAGAAAATGGACAGCGGAAATCCTAAGATAAGAAGCTGGATGATTAAAAGAGAATCAATTGCCGTGGTCTCCTCTAAATTTTCCAGCATATTCTCTAAAAAAATTGTTACACCTTGCCCTTTTCGTATGAAACTGTGGACTTTGAACAGCGCCCTTAGCACAACGAGTGTTCACATTTTAATTTTTAGGGTGCTACAGCACATAAAGTTTTGTTTTTTATAGTGCAGTAAAGAAAATCAAATAGAAATTTTCGATACTTTTTTTCAACTGATTTAAATCAGTTTATTCACACGAAATTTTAATCCCTAATTCATGTATCAAATTTCTTTATTTTTTTAATTTCACATTCGTTCAAATCATTACAGTTTTGAATTTTCGCGTTTACATACTACGAAAGAATAGAACAATAAGCTCTCTTCAATGATTTTTGATTCAAAATCTGAAGAAGATGGCAATTTTACATGCCAAATGCTTTATCCATATAACTAAAACGTTTTGTAGCTATAGTGTTCTTTAATACTTGGACAGCCGGATTCATACTTCGTCTTAACCCTTTGCTGTCTGACGTCGAGTGAGACTCGACATTCAATACTGTGCATCATCTTGAAGTTTTATTTATTTCGCAAATTGAATTGTTAAAAACGCCTACATAGCGGTTAAGAAATGCAGATTAAGTTTTCAAAGAAATTCGATTTAAAAGAATAATGTATATTTATTTTTCATAGCAATAAACAAATTTTTGTATTAGGTGAATAATTTTGCATCTAATTATTTTTCGGTCTGCAAAGAGTTAATGGATTTATTTCAAAATATGACAAAAATGTATATATTAGTTGTAAAAACCACTACAAAATTTCAACCATCTAACGGAAAGCTTGAGTTGTTCACAGACAGACAGACAGAGTTTCAAATATTTGTTTTACGAACATAAAGAGAACGTGGAAATTCGATAAATTTTTGACTTTGAATCGCTTTGGAAATTGCAATGCTTCGTTTACTTGGCTTTGAATCGCTTTGGAAATTGCAATGCTTCTTTTACTTGACTTTGAATTGCTTTGCAAATTGCAATGCTTCGTTTACTTCGTTAACCAAAAAAGTAAAATGAGATTTAACTCTTTATTCGTCATATATGTTGCCTTACAGGCACAATTATCACTTTTTACAAACAGAAATTAAATCATTCGAAGATGCTCTGATTTGATTTAAAAAATCATACATAATACCCAAATTCTTGAAATTCTTTGGATTTTTAATACAATCAGCAGAATTCCCAAACGCAAGGTGTCGCTAATGCAATAATAAAAGAAAGTAATAAGTGTTTAAAGAAGATTTGAACTTCTTGCCTGAAAAATTATCACGCTTCGGACTAAAAGTTCGAAACTCCTTTGATCTCATTATGTTTCAGTCTATATTTTATGCTTTACTTGTATATCTTTATATTATTTTGGAAATGTCTTTTTAATTATATATATATATATATATATATATATATATATATATATATATATATTTCATTCGCGTGTATAGGCCTAGTAACTAAACGAAATGTTCTCATTGAAAAAAGACTTAATCCTACGCAATCCGAAAAATAATTAGATGCAAAATTATTCACCTAATACAAATATTTGCTTTTTACAATGGAAAATAAATATACTTAATACTTTTAAGTCGAATTTCTTTGAAGAATGAATCTACATCTCTGAACCGTTATGTAGGCGTTTTTAACAATTACATTTAAAAAATAAATAAATAAAAAGTAAAAATGATGCACCGCCTTGAATGGTGCCTCAGACGCAGCATCGGAGTGTAAAAGGTTAAAATGTGTGTGTTTTTTTTTAATTTTAGAGTAAAATTTTCGAAAATACTTGTAAGGAAATAATTAATATGAAATGAATAAATGATCACTCGACAAATTATATTTTGAATTGCAAATGCGTGGAAAGTCAATTTTTGTAGACAAAAATTACTATGGGAGTTATTGAAAAAAAAATGAAATATTAATTAATTTCTACGCATAAATTTTTTAGAAGAATTTTGAAAAATATTTTCACTAGGACTACCGACGGTGCTTTAGGCCCTTGACCGTAGAAGTTGCCCTTTACCCCATCCATGAATAAAACACAAGGCTACGAATAAGACCATTTGGATGGTCTCTGTGGTGCGCCCATGGTACCAGAGTAAGAGCCCTGGTGGCTCCCTGGTTCGGGGTAGTAGTGGACGAGATCAAACTGCTCTTATCCGACTCCTTAGTGACCATCTATTATCATTGACTTTTGTCGGAGTTCGAACTCTGCACTAAATGTTCTTCTGCACAGGCCTCTCCTGGCCACAATTTATCTTGTCTGGGGCTTACCAGGCAATTAAGTGAAAATATTAAAACTAAAATTTCAGTAAATTGATGTATATCTTTGACGCGTCATTGAAGTATCCAATCAAAGGTTTGATTCTCACTCTGTGTCGGCATACTGTTTTTACTTTTCCAAGCGACAATTCTTATGCTTTCATTTATGGGCAAAATTCTCATCTTCAATTTAAGGACAGCAGTGATATGGAAGTAAAATTTTGACTTCAGGACTCATGGTTCTTGATGTTCGAAATACAGTTTTCTCAAAGACAAAGTATGGTACACGTTAATGATACAGAAAGCAAATGACCTTTCACGATTAAGTTTTAAAGTAGCTTGTGTTTTGCCTTAACCCTCTCAATGCCAGCCGGGCGGTTTCAGGCGACTGCTTGCGTTTTATGGTAGATGGGTTATTAAATCGGCTAACGCAAGCAGTCGCTCGAAACCGCCCGGAGTGGAGGTTAAGGGTAAATTCCAAAAACGCCCGGTTGGCATTTAGAGGTTTAAATACCGTCCTCGTCATTTCACCACGAGTTGAAATTAAGTTTTAGTTTAGTTATATTAACGTCACATTTAAAGCAACAGCAGGGCTATTTTGGGACCGACCTCGTAATTTTGAACCGCAGTCAGACAACGAGGACGACACCTGAGCTAGCAACCTTCCTCTCCACACCACACCAGCGGAAGGATGTTTGGACCTGATGGTTTTAACGTGCAACAAACTTCCTTAGATGATAGTTCTTCGATGGAATCGGGTCTCGAACCTGATACGCCACTCCTCACAAGCCGAGACCTCACCACCAGGCCACCGCGGCCCAAGTCAAAATTATGAGCTCGGCCTTAAAATGTTTATTGCATTCTTTTGAAATGATACCCTGCAATAAATAAAATTCATCATCTCAGAGGAAAAGATGGGTTTCTCAACAAATTATCCATTTGTAAGCTGAGTTATCCATCTGTATTCAATATTGTATCAGTTGCATAGATTTCTTATCGGATCGTGTGAAATGTACCCCTTATCTTGTTTATGAAACAGTACAGTTAATTTTTCTGAATTAAATTATGGTAATTATCTTTTGACTTCTGAATCATACGAGGAAAAAAAGAAGATTAACCACTTCGCATACAATGACGTGTCTGACACACGCATCGAATGACTGAATTTTTATTTTCAAATCTGCAACTAAGCCACAGAATTTAGTATTTAAATACGAAAAAATCAATATGAAACGATTTGGTATCCCAAGTGCTCCATATATTATTTAAAAAAAATCAAATTAACAATAAATTACCAAAATAGGATGAGTTATCTAATTAGAAGGTTAAATAAACTCGTATGTCAAGTGGTTAAAATGAAATCTGCTATGCCTATTTCAATGTATCATGTCAGAACGTAATTTCTTGAACGGCCAAGCACCACGAGCTCGTGCAAGTTAAATTATACTTTTTATTCATTTTAATCGTTTCATCGAATGAGTCACTTTGGTATTGGAAACGATTAAAAAAACTTTGTCTCACATTTATAGTTTTAAAAAAATATCACATTTCCTATTTATTTCATATAATCACGCGCTCAAAATGACATTTTTCTAAGTTTTATTTGTTGTAGTAATTTATTTTTTAAAATCAGAGCTTTTGTAAATGGAGTGGTATCACGTTATTAAAAGCAAATATTTTCATATGCTCGTGCAGATAATGAAATATTTATTTTTCGCCTACGGGTTTTTGTTGACGCCAGAAAAACCTCATTCCCAAAAGAATATCATATTCTGCCATGATACAAATCGCATGACTTTCATGTACTTAAGATCAAAAGATAGTAAACTGAATCTGAAACGCCTTATAGTATCATAATTTAGTATTCTTAATTTCTTACATGCTTTCATTTATCTTCGTATTCTTATGATTCCCTGACTCCAAATGTTTAAAATGGAAATTATTGAACTTTCTCAGGATATTGAATGCAGAGAAGATTACTTGTTTGTCCCCCTTTTCACAATAATTTACGATTTTTTTTTATCTCAGGGGGAAGAAATTGTTCAGTTAAAAATTAAATTTGGATTACCTTCTCTTTGTTGTAAATAAAAAAATTTTCATTGGAATAAAAGTAGACACGAAAAAGTTTATTTCAGCCATTGATCACTAGCTTGCAGTCAGTAAATTAGGATAAGAAATTCTAAGATATACTTCGGACACCTTTTTTTATAATCTATTGAAAACAAAACTTATCCTTAAATTACAATTGCAGTCGTAAGAGCGTATACCAAGTTTCACTTATTTAAGTAAATGCGTTTTTGAGTTATTGCTTTTGTTTGTATGCGGAAATACAGGTAGATTGGCAGAGGTAAAATCCTGTCAGATTCTGTTTAAAATTTGATACGGATATACAGTTTAGATACAAAGCCTGTGTACCAAATTTCATCTGTCTAGTCTTTTATGTTTTGAAGTTATCGTGTTCACTTGCAACTGGACAGCCGGATAGAAAAACTTCTATTACATGGAATTCGCTCAAAATTTAGTAGAAATGTTAAAAAAAGATTAAAATGAAATCTGCTATGCATACTACAATGTATCATGCTTGAACATCATTTCTTGAACGGCCAAGCACCACGTGCTCGTGCAAGTTGAATTATACTTTTTATTCATTTTCATTGTTTCGTTGAATGGGTAACTTTAGTGTTGCTAATGATAACTCGCATTCATTGTTTAAAAAAATATCACATTTCCTATTTATTTCATTTCATATAATCACGTGCTCAAAATGACATTTTTCTAGGTTTTATTTGCGGTAGTCATTAACTTTTTTTTAAATCAGAGATATTGTAAATGGGATGGCAACGCACTATTTAAAGCTGATTTATTGAGATACTCGTGCAGATAATAAAATTTCATTTTTTCGCCTACGGATTGTTTTATTTTTCCCTACGGTTTTTTGTTAAAGCCACAAATCTCATTCCCAAAATAACATGTTCTGACATGATAAAAGAAATTTTGAAGTTCATATACTACATTTTATACATTCAGTTTAAAGTATTTTTAATTCTCCTGTTCATAGAAAAATAGTCATATTTCCAAAAATGTATTTTTCCAACTCGGGGATATTTGAAGCAAGAAGATTCAAAACTCGAGTTCAAATTTTATAACTATTATACTTTCACTTTGGTTACTATATGCGAGGCAGTGAATATAAGTAATAAATTAAGTACAACAGAACCCATAATATAACCTCTGAAGTCTTCAAGCATCCACGACAGAATCTACCATCAGCATTTCTTCAATGTATCTTCGTTTCTTTTAACAAATTCTACTTTTTGTAGGCCTTCTAAAGGGATTTATAGAAATCAAAGGAATTTCAGAATTTGAGTTAAAGATTTCTTACCTTCTTTGCTTTGCGAGTTCTCCAGATTGTAGACGAATGCAAGTAAAAGCTGGAGACTTGAATTGATCGATGAAATCGGAAAAGTCAGAATCGATGGCGAAATTTAAACCAATATTTCACCTGATTCTCGCATGTTTGTATCCGACAGATTAGTCTTAATACTTCGATACGAAATGCGTGTATCATCAAAGCATTCTTTATTTATCTAAAGAAAAATAAAGGAGTTATTTTTGGAGCTGCACTTTAATTAAGATAATTAAACAGAAAATTAATCACCCTTTAAGATGGTGTAAAAATAATTATTTTTCAATGAGTATTTCTGAAATTGTAGGTAAGAAATATCAGGGCGGGGGTAATCTTTGCTATTTAATTAAATATTTTAAGAATTTATAAATCGCACAACTGACGTGGATATGTAGATTAGAACGTCATATAGAGATTCCATCGCCACTTTTTATTGTAAAAGAGTTCTTGCGACTTATTGATATATATATATATATTCCTTTTTTTTTATTTTGTATTAAGAATAATTATTAAAAATGGTGAAATAACATAAATAAATGAAGATTAAAATGAAATCTGCTATGTATGTCTCAATGTATCAGATCAGAACGTCATTTCCTGAACGACCAAGCACCGGGTGCTCGTGCGAGTTAGATTATATTTTTATTCATCTTAATGGTTTC
Source organism: Argiope argentata (assembly GCA_026289955.1). NCBI lineage: Eukaryota > Metazoa > Arthropoda > Arachnida > Araneae > Araneidae > Argiope > Argiope argentata. The sequence continues at coordinate 7,036,115 of JAOUZG010015602.1, read as the reverse complement.
ATTGAATTTTAGTATTGCTCGTGCAACTTTAGTATTGCAAACGATCCAAAGAACTTGATCTCACATTTATTGTTAAAAAAATATCACATTTCCTGTTAATTTCATTTCATATAATCACGTGTTCCAAATGACAATTTTCTAGGTTTTATTTGCTGTAGTCATTAACTTTTTTTGTAATCAGAGCTTTTGTAAATGGGATGACATCACGTTATTAAAAGCTGATTTTTTGAGATACTCGTGCAGATAATAACATTTTTATTTTTCGCCTACGGATTTTTGTTAATTCCAAAAACCTCATCCTAAAAACAAAATCATATTCTGACATGATAAAAAGCCTAAACCTAATTTGCCTATTAGATATCGGTATGTATTGCCGCTTGTATTTATTAAGTATATAAAACAACTTAAACCGAAAGTATCACGCTTATTTATAACATAAAATAATATAAGCCTAACATGACACGCATGTTTAGATATTGGGACATAATATAAAACGGCATAAATCTAAATTGTAACGTATATTAAATAGATATTGAGACTAATTACATAAAACAGCGTAGCAATAATATGCTATTCATATTTATAATATGAATAGCATATTGACAAACTAATTACATAATATTAACATGCCATTCTTATTTATTGGATATTGAGATTAATCACTTAACAGCTTTATTTTCTTTACTAACTAATAAGACGACACCTTCTATTTTGGGAATATTTTCTAATTTTGATTCAAATGGAAATCCTTGGAATACTTGGCTTATCTACGAATTCGAAGTCATTTTACTATTGAATTGTAATTGTTATGAATGATTTATTTTTTATTTACAACTATCAAAATTCGATAAATCGATGCACGTACGGTATACGCGCAAAACGTGGTTAATAAAATGGCATAACTCTAACCTGTTCTGCATATTTATTAGACACTGGGGCTAATAACAAAAAATGACATAAAACTAACGTGCCACGCGTATTTATTAGATATTGAGACTAACAGAGAGCACAATACAAATTTTTAATTGCATTTTCAAGATATTTATTTTTATTTGCTTTCGTATACGTTCTCATGTATTTTTTGAGAGAGTCATTAAGAAATAAAAGGATGTTGAACCAAAGACATAAAAAAAAGATGACCATGATGAAAACGGAGAGATTGTTTGTGTGACGAAAGACAATAGTCATAGAATGACCGAGGTTGTTTAGGAAATTCGGCATTGTTTTGATTTTGCAATGGAATCTTTATTTCTCTGTCGCTCAGGTGACGAAATAACGAATAGAGAATGTTTTTTGTCAATAGACATTTTTCAAAAGGAAGGCTACAGTCAATGACGACTTGTAATGCGCATAAAGCTGTGAGGCGTGAAATTATCCCAACTTAAATAATCCAGACGATGGTGCTATATATAATTAATAATAAATAAGCCGGCTTTCTGGCACAGAGGTAGCGCGGTTTCCTCGTGTTCTGGGAGTCCCGGGCTCGAGTCCTGGTTCGGGCATGGTTGTTCTTCTGTGTGCTATCTGTGAGATGTGTGACTGTGCCCCCTGTAAAAAGGGGCTGGGCAAGCAGATGTGGCAAGTCGTACTCTTGGCTCTAGTTGGCGCTACTTCAAAAACAAGAAGCACTTCTTTTGGCTTAAATCTGTTGCTATATCAACAAGGGGCTTGTCATTGGCAAGTGTCATAAGTAACAACAACATAATAATAAATAAACTTCTATAATTTTCTTGATGTAATAAATATTTCTAATAGAAAATTACATGTTAAAATGGCAGTACTTGCAACACATATTTTTTGATACTGACCACTGGTTTAGAGATTGCAGATTCCGGCTTGGTTTCCAATTTTTTTATTTTATTTATTATTATTTTTTATGGATGATTTTTGCTCATCCTCGTGAAACTGCAATTGAGTTCGGCTTATAATTTATGAAAGTTGTATGATTTGGATGGAAAAAATTATTCATCTTGCTGCTATGTATGACAGTTTTTAAACCCTTAACAGGTTTATTTTCTTTACTATCTAATAAGATAACATCTTCTATTTTCGGAATATTTTCTTATTTTGATTCAAATGGAAATCCATGGAATACTTGGCTTATCTACGTATTCGAAGTCATTTTACTATTGAATTTATAATTGTTATAAATGGTTTATTTTTTGTTTACAACTATCAAAATTCGATAAATCGACACACGTACGGCGCATGGGCAAACCGGTTTAGGGGTTAATATTAAAGGATTTCGGTGTTAAAATCAGAAGGATCCATCTCTCCAAAACTTTCTCGCATATTCCTTAATCTCACTTTCACCAGAATTAAAATTATGCATTTTGACCAACGCTATGAATGCCACAAGTATATAAATTTATATTTTATAAGTTACACAATAAAGTGATATATATTTGGCAATAGAGTAAAGAAAACGGTACTTGTGTATTAACTGCATGATATTTGCAAACGATTGTATTGTTGTTTCGTATGACACTAATCATGGACAAACTCGCTGAGGTAGTCAGCGATTTAAACCTGCTCAGCGTCTCTTGCTTTGTTGTAGCGCCAAGCAGGGAAAAGAGTACGCGTTTTTCTACACACTCATCCCATTCGCTTGCATTATCGTAACTTTTTTTCACGAACAATTGCACAGACGGGACTTGCTCTGAACAGGTTTTCCTCAAAATTTGATAAAAATTTCCAAATTTGATATAAAGACCGCATTCCAAATTTCAACCGTCTTTCAGAAAGCGCTTTTGTGTTAACTTTGTCACAGACAGATAGACGGATATTGACTAAAAATGCATTTCTCGATCTATGAGGTGTCTAAAATGGGGAGATTCGTGAAAATCTCCAGTTCGAATTTTTTTGACAATTTTTATATTCCCTATATTACATATACGCGAAACTAAAAAAAGGCGAAAAAACTTTTTTTACGTTCTTCATCGACATTTAAATTAGCCACAGATATTTCTTTTCTGTTAATTCACCAATTGTGAAGGATTTCGGAGTCATGACATCATTACCAAAATTCACATTATTCCTCGAAAATAATGTCTGCTCTAAAGAGATTCTATCCTCTTTCAATCCTGTAAATATCGCATAAAATTTTGTTATTGTTTCTTATGGCACTTGCCATGGACGAGCTCGCTGACGCAGTCAGTGATTTAAGCTGAGGGTGCGTCTCTTGTTCCAAGTAGCGCCAACTAGGGCCAAGTGTACGTCTTGGCTATTCACTTTTCATATTCGCTTGCACAGCCCCTTTCATACATTTTAAGCCGCGTTCCAACGGCCTGCGAATTTTCAGGCGGGCTAGGTGTTCCCCCTTTTGACCCCTCTTGCGGTTTCTTGGGGTGCTTTGATGTCTGTGAACGCCTCTGAAGTTTTCCCGCAAATTGTCGGTAAAGTGTCCAGGCATCAAAGGACCTCAAGGAACCGCAAGAGGGGTAAAACGGGGGAATGCGTAGCCCGTCTGAAAATCAGCAGGTCGTAGGAACGTGGCTTTACAGATAGAACACAGAAGAACAACCCTGCCCGAACTGGGACTTGAACCAGGAACGCCCAGGTCACGGGGAAGACACGCTATACCTATGCCAGAACGCTGGCCGCAAAAAATGGTTACTCCTCTTTGGTGAGATTCTTGCGTTTTTATTGTTGTGGCTGTTTCTAATGGCACTTGCCATGGACAAACTCGCTGGCGCAGTTAACGATTTTAAGGCGAGGTTGCATCTCTTGTTCTAAGTAACGCCAACTAGGGCTAAGAATACGACTTAGATTCAAAGGCATTACATTCTCTTGCACAGCCCCTTTTTACAGGGGGGATATATCCACACATTTCATAGAGAGAACAGATGAAGTACAACCATGCCCGAACCTGGACTCTAGTCCATGAAGACAGATCTCCGGGGAAGACGCTCTATTTGTGTGCCAGGACGACGGATCGCATTTTTACTGAATCCAATGAATGTTTATTTTCCTATTTAGCCTTTGGAATATGGTTAATGCGCAAAAACAAGAGAATCATTATGTATTCTTGACGCCTTTTTCCCAACTCATAGAAACCAAACTCTGTAATTGTAGACATAAAATTGTAAATCATATTTCCCCCCAATTAAATTAGTGCTCATTTTATCTATAGCATTTCCATGCTTCTATTTATTACAGAGAGAAAATCATTTCTCTGATGGAATCGGGTTCAAATATGTTTGAGCTCTACATTTTTGTTGAAAAACCAGTATATTTTATTACATCATTACCAATTATTGCATATATAGTTTAGAAGTTATTCTTGTTTCCTTGTACTCTCACAGCATACAAAAATCTATAAATTTCGCGTTCATTCAGCACATTTAATCGGTACTTGCGTATTATACACTTCAACTTTATCGCCAAATTTGAAGTCGTCGCCAATGAGTTGCTAAACCGCCAATTATGGCAATCCGGCAATGGTGTAATCCGTTGATCTTTATCGCCAAATTTAAACCGTCGCCAATGAGTTACTAAACCGTTGGCGAAGACGGTATAATACGTAAATACAATTTCATCTATCTCACGGAGTATCGGGGCAATAATGCTCACGGAGAGACAGACATAGTTCCAAAAATGAGTATTTCTGACCAGGAAACTTCTGAAACGTAGAAATTTATCAATTATCGAGCAGGATTTCTTTTGTTGATTTCAATACTTTATAGCTGCAAACTTTATATACACCAAAAGGAAAAAAAACTTTGGAAATAAAAGACCTATTCAAGTGATAAATATTCATTCAAGACGACTAAAACGATAGAAATGGATTTCTCTTTAATTGTAATTAAGTGTAAGATTTGAGAAAGAAATGCTATTATGTGGGTTTTCGAAAGTAATTGTTGCAAACATTCTCATTCCCAAGTAAAATAAGGAAAATATGTCATACCAAAACAAAGATTGGAAGTCCTTTATTCCTCTTTGCGTCAAAATGGCTTATTAGGGCATTTTATTTCTCCCTAGAAAATAATACAGCTTAATTATTTTGGATTCTTTTTTCGAATTGCTTTGATCTGATCTGTATTTCTACTTATGTATTGTTATTTCGTGTCTCGCAGTACGAGAATTATTGCTTCGTATTTTATATCCTTTTAACGTTTACATGAAGATTTCAGTTCTCTGATCCTGGCATCTGGGTGGGTTATCATTATTTAGCACCCCATTAAAAGTTTTTCGAGAGCATCAGTAACACTATCTGGCTCAGAGTAATTCCATTTCCGATCAGCCCCATAAGCCACCGATATGATTGAGAAGACCCCTCTTTCCCCCTTTCCAATGTCACATTGGACATAAAATCCTTCAGTGTTTCCCCCCTCTCTTTCTCCCCGAAAATGTTCTGACAGGCAGTAAAAAAAGGAGAAGGGGAAGGGGAATGTTCTTTAGATAATCATTTCAGTACTGACTTCCTGTAATCCACAAGATTATGTCATACTATTGTTTATGTATTCGAAGGCTCAATAAAAAAGTATTAAATAAGACAGATTGCATTTCTGGATGTCAAGTTTTTACAAAATTTAGAATTACTTTATCCTGCATACATCAGTTTTTTTTTTTTAATATTTTCAAGTTGCATTTATGCAATTTTATATAAATAAATAAATGAAATCTATGGTCGCAAATTTCAAGTTATCATGTGATAACATTATTATTTTTAATTGATTATTTGTTTTCATTAATTTAAGTTATTAACCAGTTTAAAACGGTTTGAAAAAATTACTAGAAATTACCCACCCCCCTCTTTTATGGCAATTTTTTTAAATTTCCATTTTCAATTTTTCTAGCTGGTAAACAAAATTGTGGAGCTCGATCGATTGTAATATTAAAAAAAAAAGCAGTAATTTCGCTGAAAAGTTCATTAGTACTGGAAACTATTGTATATGCGATAAAATCCAATGAACATAATGCGTATTGATATTAAAATTATATTCTAATACTAGCCGCCTTTGGCGACCAGTCGGTTCACCAGTATTAATGCCCGCTAAAATTTTCATATAATATTTTATGTAGCTGTGTCTCATAACAGGTTTTTCACCAAAATATATTTAAACCAAACAAATTTTGATAATCAAATGATTCATTTATAGTATTATTTATTATAATTTTCTTCAGATGTTCTGTTCATTGTACTACTCATCTTTCTCTTTCTATCCGAGCAATGATTGTCCCGGAATTGATATTTTACTTACATGGTGGAGGGAAAGGTCTAAAATTCTACGTTTTTATAGAATAAGGAGATTCTAATTTTCATAAATGCAAACACACTAAACAAATAAAGACACAATTGATTTTCAATAGATGCAAAAGCTTAAAAACAGCTTGGAAAATGCCGCACACAGAGGAAATAATTTTGACACACAAACACCCCTCTTTTCTTTTTCTATCCTTTTTTTCTTCACTACTTTTCTTTCTACAAACCCTTTTTTCCCTTTGTTATTCTTTTTTTTCTTCCCTGCCCAGACTTTATTTTGAGCAGACATAGATTAAATATCCATACAGACTAATAATAAAAGCAACTATTTTCTTTCTTTTTTAAACATCCCGTTATCTATAAATGAAAACCAATTGACTTCGCGTATTTCTTTCTAAACAAAGCAATAATCCTAATTTATTACTTCCTGCTATCTAACTCAATTGGTGTGGGGGAAGGAAATGAAGATTTTTGACGGGAAAGTAAGAAAAGTGTCGTTTTAACTATTTTCCACGCAGTTTTTTTAAATTTTTTCTCTCCATAAGAACCATCCTCGTGCATTAACGAAAATATTAAAAAAATTAGCCGAATCGGTCAAGCCGTTCTCCAGTTTTGCGCTTAGAAACGCATTTCGAGTTGCATTTTTATTAATATAGATTTACAGTATTTTGAGAAATACAATTAGTAAGGATTTGATGAAATAATTAAAACGGTTAGTTTCTTCGCAACCGTAAAATCTGTTTAAAATATTGTTATTATTATCATTACAAATAGATAGTTAAAAAGTTTTTCAAAACGAAGTAATAATTAATTTTGCGCAATGTGGGATATAATAATAGAAAATATCAAATTAAGGTTAAGTTTTAATTAATAAACATTTCAAATTAATCCCTCTTTCAAAAGTGTATATTTGTTTGAAAGTGTTTCTATTTCCCTGTTGGGCCTTAAAGCGCGCAAGCACGCACACACACACGATTATAACTTTATTTTGTTAATAATTTAATGCCATTTTTAAAAAGATAATATCGATTTGAAATAAGAATTATTATAATATTTAAACATCGTCTGATTTTTTTTGCAATAAAATTGATGACATTCGCAATGTCAGAATTTTAGAAGTATTGATACAATCTAGCTAGTTCCAAATAGGTAAAAATATAAACGATAACGAATTAAAAAGAATATTTTCATCGCATTTCTTAAAAAAAAAAAAAAAAAAAAAAAAGAGAAAAGAAAAGAAAAATTGATTTAATCGCACTTTCATATAAATTAAGTTTGCAAAACATTAAAAAAAATGAAATCTACCATCGCAAATTTCAAGTTATCGTGTGAGAGCATTATTATTTTTTGTCATTGTTTGTCTTAATTAATTTAAGTCATTATCCCGTTTGAACAGGTTTGAAACAATCACGAGGTTTCTCTATTATATATATATATATAGCTGTCAAACAAAGCTTTTGTGCTCAACTGATTTTGAGATGAAATAACATCTATGATGTCATAGCCTTTTAAAAAAGCATCTGCTTTCTAAGAAGCATACGTAATAATAATGAAATACTGATAAAATCTGGTAAAAAAGAGAGAGAGAGAGTTTTTAATTGTAAATGATTAAAAGCTAAATATTAAGCTATGAAAAATAACTAAATATTTTTTGATAATAATGACTTTTTAAGTATTTTTGGATATAAATAATTAAAATAGAGCCCGCCTAAAATAAAATAATCAAAAAAGCTATGATATTAATGGTGGCTTTTTTTTGCAGGCAAGTAACTCCTTATAGAAAAGAAAGCTAGATGAATTTTAAAAAAATTAAACGTAAGTAGGAAAATCCCCAATTTATATTGTTCGTACTAATGGTTTTTGCCATGGACAAGCGACTGACGGTCGTTAGAGATTTTAAGCCGAAGGAGCGTCTCTTGTTTTTGAAGTAGCGCCAACTAGGGCCAAGAGAACTACTTAGCTACACGCTCACCGTATTCCCTTGCACAGTCCTTTTTTACGGGGGGGTATTCATAAATCTTACAGAGAGTAGACAGAAGAACAACCATCCCCAAGCCGAGATTCGAACCCGCAGCGACCAGATCACGAGGAAGACGCGCTGCCTCTTTGGAAAGACGCCGGCCCGATTTAGATTAAATGCAGTATTCAAGGTTTTAAAGGGTTGCCATAAAACTCAACAAGTTCAGTTCCCTAGATCAAAAAAAAGCAAAAGAGAAAAGATTATTTGTTATTTATTAGCAAAAGTTACTTGTTTTCATGTTCTTATATAAAACACAAAACACGAAATTCTAAAATGTGTATGCATTATCTATATTTCCTATTTCTTAAATCAGCAATAACTCAATTTCTAGTTTTGGTAATTAAAACTTTCATTTAAGTTTCAAGCAGGATCATAACCGATGGGAAATAAAAATAAATAACATTTCTCTATTCATATGTCATGCTACATAATTAATTTTCTGATAGTGATAAAAAAAATTGACGGCACATTCCTTCTATTTATTATTCATCTATTTCCTCGTTTCTTGGTATCTTAGAACAGTAGATATTGATTCAAAGTGGAATCATAGTTTTGGAGTTCGAAAATTCTGACAAGACTTTCAATCTTTTCCTTCAATGTTTTTCATAAAAGTCAGCTCTAAAGGCTGGCGTCCTGGCATAGGGGTAGGGCGTTTTCCCCACGTCTCGGGTTTGAGTCCCGATTCGGGTATGGTTGTTGTTTTTCTGAGTTCTAATAGCGAGGTGTGGGGATATGCCCAACTATAAAAAGGGGTTGTGCAAACGAATATAAGGAATGAGGTAGGTAAGTCTTACTCTTGGCCATAATAGAACACAACTGAAAAAACAAGAGATGCCCCCGAGGTTTAAATCACTGACAGATCTGTCAGCGGTCTTGTGAAGTGCCATAAGTAACAACAACAAACGGTATAAACTTCCAAGATATTAATTAACCCTTTGCACTTCGAAAAATAATTAGATGCAAAATTATTCACTTAATACAAAAATTTGTTTATTGCTATGGAAATAAATTTAATTCAATTCAGAGATATAGATTAATTTGAAAAATTAATCTATATCTCTCAACCGTTATGTAAGCGTTTTTGACAATTACATTTCAAAAATATATAAATAAAACGTCAAAATGATGCACTTTCTTGAATGGTGAGTCAGAAGCACCATCGGAGTGCAAAGGGTTAAAACGTTAAAAATTATTGTAAGATGCTTTTCTTTCAGTCTAAAGCGTTTTTAATCAAAACATTTTTTTTTTTTACTTTAAAAGAAGGGGAGAAGCACTTTTTTTTTCTAGATTAAAAAACTTCATTTTTTTTTTCTTCTTTTCCAGTATTGAATCCGTATCAACTAAAGCAATGCAGAATTCAGTTTACAACACTATTATAAGATAAAACAGTAAGAATATATCAATTATCTAGCATATTTATTACAACTATTGATCTTTAATTATAAAATATTTGCTACTTTTTCATTCAATTCCCACTATTATTTCCCATTATATTCTTCCTATATATGTCCTGTTTAAATTTTCCATTGTTAATAAAATACTTTTTATTCATCCACTTAAGTTCAAATAATTTTTTAACTTGTAGTGGATGATTCATTAATTAAATTAAATTAATTTTTAATACTTTAAATAGAGTTTTAGCAGCTTATACGAAAATTGAAACCACCATGCAGTAACTGAATTGGTAAAATGCAAGGATTCCTGTATTTTTCATGTAAAGGTGAAGAATGCTAGTTCAATTCTTGCGGAAATCAATAATTTTTTTGATAAATAATTTATATTAATTGTAATTATTTAATAAAAAGTAACTAAAATAAAAATTTTCTTTGTTGACCCCAGTAGAAATCGACTTTAGTATTTATTTATATTAATTGTAATGATTTAATAAGAAGAAATTTTCTTTATTAACCTCAGTAGGAGCTGTAAATTTTTTTTTATAAGTAGGAATTGACTTCAGTATTGACTAAGTCGGAATTGATTTATTTTGTTTGTTGTTATTGTTGTCACACCGTAGACCATTTATCATTTATCCTCAAAAAATAAGGTTTAATTTATAATTACTGATTCAAATTAAGAAAGGAAACCTTATTGAATAACTTATGCTCATAATACTCCTAAAACAATCAATTACTGTAATTAAAAGCAGCTGTGCAATCCAAATGCATCTCCATTAAGAATAATCCCCTGCGAGGGAAGAAAATAATGGAAGCGAGTTTTCCACACTTTCACTTTTGTAAGCCCATTATTTATGGATTTCTGATCCACATCGATTAGCAGCCCATGAATAATAAGTGTCTCCACGAATGACATGTCTGATAGAAAATCGATATTTATTATGAAGGCGACGGAAGAGATTTAAATAGAAACGGTTCCTTTCTCATTTATTTAACAGCAGAACTGAAAATAGAAAACTAAAACAAGTATTGTAAAAAACAATTTTTTAAAAATAAAATCCTACTTAGGTTAACAAATAAAATTTTTATTTTAGCTACTTTTTATTAAATTATTACTGTTAATAAAAAATATGTATACAAATATGACAGAATCACAGTATTAAGCGGCAAAACAAAAAGCGAATATCCTAACAATTTCATTTCGTCTTTCTATGAAGATGTTCGAACTCGCAACCCAAGTGATATGAATCCAACACCATACCAACCAGACTATCTCCACCGGATGATTACAATTACTATAAACAATTGAAAAAAATGATACTAGCTTGGAATTTTCAATGCTAATTGAGGATTCAAAGGTAATTTTGGCAATGCAAAATGCGTGAATTTTCTACACTAGGGGAACGCAATACAGATTAGAATTTAGTAATTTTCTTTATTCCGTATTATTTTATTTCAAAAGTACTTCAAAATCTGAAAAATCGATAAATTAATGATGTTTAATTTTAAATGCCTCAATCATTATGAAAATAAACAGAATCGTTTAAAATAATGGGCCGAAAACTTGCTAAGCCTAACCTCATTAGCGTGTGGAAAAAACAAACTGAGTTCGTTACCTATTAGGCGACGGGGAAAGGAAGGTTTTTGGCCTGAAAGTTATTTTTTAATTAATTAATAAAAATTAATAAATTAATATTTGAAAAAAGTGCATTAAAAGTAAATGTCTTCCACTACAAGTTTAAAAGAATTTACTTGAACTTGATTGGATGAATAAAAAGTATTTTATTAACGATTGAAAATTTAAACAAGGTATATATAGGAAGAGCGTGAGCTAATAGTAGGAATTGAATAAAACATAGAAGAATCTAGTTTCAGAAAATTTGCAGAGAATTAAAAGGAATAAAATAATAGTTTTCGTTAAACTAATCTTAACATCATATTAAAAAAAACCTAAATATGAAATATTTGGCGAATGTTTGGTAGATGTTAATGTAGATTATTTATTTATCTAATATAGATTTGATTCCCATTTTGCTAAAGCATGACGTGAAACTCTTCGGCTTCAAAAACTGTAAGCGGTACTCAAGTTTCTGCATTCTTACAATGGATCTGTGCTGCACAGTGAGACCATTTTCTGTACTCCTTGGGATGATTGCAAGTCATGGCGATGTTTTGAAAACTGACGGAGAAAAGAGCAATTCTGGCATTGTAGTATGATAATATTTCTAGCTTGGATTGTTTATCTTTATTTTTTAAAATCTCCCCTCTGTTAAGCTGTATTTTTTAATTAAAAAAAACGTAAAAATGTGCAAAAAATGTATTTAATATCTTTGCAATGAATGAGTGCATACACATAGTAAAATAAACTTACATAATAATAGTATTTCTTAAAGTATATTCAAAATATGTTTAAAGATTTATTAAAAATATTGAAATAATATTATGGATATAAAAGGTTTATAACTGAGATCATTTTTTTAAAAAGTGGCGTTAATTTTATTTTTATGCTATAAAATTATGCTCTGAAGTAATTTATGAAAAACTATAAAATTTGGATCTGTTTTTAATTAAAAATCTTATTTAAATTTTGAAATAATTCTTTCGAAGTGTTTTCTTCCAACCAAAAATCAACTACGTGCCTAGTTTGGTAGCTTCCAAAGACTGCCTACCCAGCGGAATGTTTTTCTTCTGATCATCTCATAACTGGTACCTTAATTAATCTATGCTCTAACTCCAGCTCATGCATCCTTTGACCAAATATAAAGCTCCTCAAGCACTTGCCCCAAGCCTTTTCCACCACAGGTTGTAAGGAATTTGTCAACTGGTCTTCTGTTGGAAGAGACACATGTTCGAAGAATGATACTCCTAGCCAGCGGTGAGGCTATTCATCCTTTGTTGCGCATTGTGTTTCTCCCCTTTTAGTGTCGCCCTTCGGACTTGAATGGAGACAAATAATGGAACACACATGCTTTCGGCCCATTAAAGCAGCAAACCGTGTCGAAATACCAGATGGAACTATTTCTTCTATGGACCACCCCAGCTGGGATAAAGTTCCAATAATGAACAGCATATGCTCTTTACGACCCATTGAAGAAAGAAGTGCTTTCTTGACCCCATTGAAGAAAGAATGCAGATGCGAACATTGTGTATTGTTAGGGTTCTGTTAAGGGGTGGAAGTTTCAAGAATCTTCCCACGACATGATGGCGCGCCATTGGGAGTATTTCTGAAGAATGATTGGACAATCGGCATCTCTAGCGCGCCAATGCGAGCCTGAGAGGTGGAGCTTCACTACTGTTAAAATGGACGGTCGAGAAGCTGAGTAGAGGGGGGAGAGGAGACAAGCTGATCGGAGAGACGGGACCAGCTGATCTGGCGAGAGACTGGACGAGAGTGGAGACGACAACGAAACGAGCTGTGAGCTGAGTTGAAGTTGAAGAGATACCACGTGATCTCGAGGTTGTCGGAAAGATCTACCGGAAGAAATCCGTAGATCTCTGGAGCTATACACAGTAGCCGGGTACGCGGACAGCTTGCGAACTCTCGGCATAGATGCCCAAGTGACAATCCAGTTGTAAATATTCCCCAGCATTCAACCTAGAGGACGTGTCGTTGTTTTTGTGATTGTATAAAGCTGTAAATAAAACCTTTGAGTTTAAAAAGCTACTATTTATTTGATAGACCAGGATCAAGTCATTACAAGGTTCTCTAAAATCTCATGATGATTACCTTACTTCATCTATTCTCTTCCATCTCATGCGTCCTTTCATCAAATCGAAAGCAACTTAAGCACTTTCCGCAGGTCTTCTCCACTCAAGTTTCATAAATTCCCATACTGAGTAAAAGTGCATACGCACTGGCACTCGAGAAACAATCTAATGTCAGTTAGTCCAACTACATAGAGAGCGCATGCATTTTCATCTTTTGACAGCATAAATTAATATATTTCGGGTATGAATAATTGCACACAAAATTAATATGAACTCAATGTATTTATAATGTGGTAAAAGTTTGATAGTCCTCTGAATAGTCAAGACAGCGTTTAAAAATACCATTAATGCCAACAGTTTTAAAGGTTTTCCAAAATTCTTACATTTATTATCTTTAATATTTAATTATTCAAGTTTTGATTCTCTAAGGCTATTAATGACTAATAAGACTTTTCAGAAGCAAAAGATTCATTTTAACCTTTTCAGTTTAGAATTTTTAAAATGTGGAATGAAAAGAAAGGATAGAAATTAGTGATAAAGGTCACCAAGAGAATATCCACATTAAATTTCATCTCATTTTCTCCACGGTTATAGCAACCTTCAGGTTTGAAAAGAAGTGAAACTTAACCCCTTAACTGGTTTATTTTCCTCACTATCTAATAAAATGACACCTTCTATTTTGGGAATATTTTCTTATTTTGATTCAAATGGAAATCCATGGAATACTTGGCTTATCTACGTATTGGAAGTCATTTTACTATTGAATTATAATTGTTATGCATGATTTATTTTTTTGTTTACAACTATCGAAATTCGATAAATCGATGCACGTGTGGCGTACGGGCAAACCGGTTAAGGGGTTAAGAACTTAATATCCCGGCAAATGCCGCAGGGAGGGCCGAAAATGTTAATATACACTTTGTAACAATCTCAAAAAACAAGTTAAAAATTAAATTTTAAAAGAAAATGAGTTTTTTTTTCTCAGCTTCTGATACTGCCAAAATTTTAATGCTTGCTTATAAATTATTTCCACCAATATTTCATAGGGAAGCAACAACCTGAAAACAAAAGCGAGTTTTTACCCATCGTTATCTCAACAAAAAAATAAATCTTTCCTTCCTTTTCATTATTGGCAATAAAAAGCGAAGATAAAGCGCCGGAGATTTTTATTACTTTTATTCTAAGCAAACAACCGGAACGGCTTATGACGGACTGAATTTCTTTTCGAAAAGAAAACAGAAAAGGAATACTTTCTATCATCTGCCCCGCCATTAGATACAATGTATTTTGGAGCTCTTCTTTATTCGATTCTTTTGATAAGCCGACTTTTTTCTGCTCTAAATATGCGCAGAGAGTATAATAGTTTGATCCATTTAAGAATACAAAACAGCTGGATGATTTTTTGAAATATCTATAGTAATTAATTAGATCTTTAGGTGTATCTTATTTCAACTAATAAAACAAAGATGTGTGTGTTTGAATTTTACAGGACAGGACCCATTTGACCTTGAGATATCAAATTAGAATATGTATGCTTAAGTGTGTGGAAAATTCGCAGAGATTTTTTTTAAAAAAATGAATTAGAATCTTTAATTTAATAAAAATTAAAGGAGTCTTCGAAGTTTTTATCAGTAATAACTATCGAATCCGTTGTCCAGGTCCAGGACAGGTAGCGCGTCTTCCCCGTGATTTGAGTGTCCTGGGTTCGAGTCCCGACTCGGGCATGGTTATTCTCCATCCGTACTGTCTGTGATTTCTGTATGTAATGTGTTGTATACCCCGTGTGATTCTTATTGATACACGAGGGTTTTCTAAATGTTCAATTAAAATTTTTTCGAGAATATTACTACATAAAACTGTACTTTCACACCATTTTAAAATCCAAGCAATGACTTTTAATGACCCTAATTTGGTTGTAATATAAAATTTCATTCCATTTTAAAAACCTTAACTTTTTTTAAAATAAATTTTATTAATATTTTATTGTTGTAATGACATTCAAACTGGTCTTTCATTATTTCATCAAATATTTAACCACTTAACTGTTTTTTTTTTCTTTACTGGCTAATAAGACACTTTCTATTGTAGGAATATTTTCTTATTTTGTTTCAAATGGAAATCCGTTGAATACTACGTATTCGAAGTCATTTTCATACTGAATTATAATCATTATGAGAAGTTTATTTTTAGCTAACAGCTATCAAAATTCAATAAATAGATGCATGTACGGCATACGGGCAAATCTGTTAAGGGGTTAATCGCATGCTTTACTTCCAATTTAAAATGAAATTAGGAGCCAAAAAACGATGAATTTTTAGTTTGATTTAGAAGTTTTAAACATAGCCAATACTCACGGCGATGAAATTGATGGGAAAAGGTAGCCAATACAAAAATATACAACGTAATCTAGAACTCTTCGAATGTTTAGCATAAGTTTTTTGCCAGGCGTATTCTTTCTAAATTGAGTCGGTCTGTATTTTTGAAAACATTTAATCTTCATAACTCAACAAAACGCAATTATTTAAATATATCAAATTTGGTTTATGACTTTAAGTGCATTTTTGTGTCAATTCTTCGTTTCAATCGGTAGGAAGAACACATCTAAAACCAAAATTTGGTTTTTGGATTCTATTAACTTCATGCCAGAGTTTAATCGCCAAAACTCTCGCCAAGAATGATATTATACATTCATAAAAAATGTCAAATTCAAGCCAAAGCTTAATATTTTGTTACTATTATACACAATGCATTCCCTGGGATTGAATTTATTAGAAAGTGTGCAAGAAAATTTATAGGAGACCACACCCACTGGTTTTTCTTGGTTTTTTTTCGCTTGCTAACCTTCTGTTATTCTGGAAATGCAACGCAAAAAAAAAAAAAAAATTAAGCAAATAGTAACCTAGGCTTAAAGATGATTTCCTCATACGCAAATGCTTAAGGTAACAAACACCCTTCTAGTAGTGACCTCGAAGTAAAGGTAATTCAATTATCGAGGATGCGTTTTGATTGATGATTCTTTGAACGTCTTTTGACACGTTGTAATGATTTAATTCCTTATTTATTTACTTTGTAGAAATAGTGGTATAAAGATACATCAAATGTAGAAAGTAATCATACGTTATGAATGATACATTTTGATTTATATATTTCTTATCTATAACAGAATGTTTAGAAGTAAAATAAAGAGGAAAAATTCGTAGCAGTATGAAAATAATAGTTGTAAAAATTTACAGTAAAGTACATCTTTTACGTTTTTTAAAGGGATTAACATAAAATAATGAGCAAATAAAAAGATCTATAAGCAAAATTTAATGACCAATTTTAACAATCGTAAATACGATCATTACAAATTTAAAGGTAAAATCTTTTAAATTAAAAATTTCAAAGATTTTTAAGAATTAAATTTTTAAATTAAACATTTATTATAACAATGTGGAAAAATCCTACCTGTATCATAGAAGGTGATCAAAAATAAGTGTCCCGATCAAAAATAACTTTAATATCTCGAAAATCACTGCACATAAATTGTTCAAAATATGTTCAAACAAACAAAACTAACAAACAAATTTGATTTGCACATGATGCAATGTTTTTAAATTTTCAGCTATTGGGATAAAACATTTTTATTCACTTTTTTTTGTCGTTTCATTTTGCTTTTGAGACATCAACCCCGGGTCCACAACGTAACTAAGGGGGAGAAGCTTCCGGTATGGTGGTTGGTTCTCGCCACTCTGGT
>JAOUZG010015602.1:6991808-7005910 GCA_026289955.1 Argiope argentata | reverse complement strand
TTTAATTTCAAATTTGTTTTAAATTTCACAAAAATGTATATTGTTAGAATTTTGGAATCTTTAGAATTAGAATTAGAATTAACAAATTTGGTACAATTATTTTTCTTTTTTATAATTGAAAATTAAATTATTTTTGTCAATAATTGACGAAAAAATTATCCCAAAGGAAATATAAAATCAATAGAAATTTTTGGTGACATTAATTTAACTTTCAAGTTTAATGTTTTACTATTTCTTAAATATAATGAATTTAAATATTCATTTGTGATGAAACTACTCGAAAACTTGATGAATAAGCTCGCCCCAAAACATTCAAAAGGTTGTAATAACTGAATGTTTTTTAATTCTGTTTCTATGCTAAATTTCAAAATTTAGTTTTTTACTTTTTAGATGAAGATCCTCTTCCCCTTTTTATCGTTTTATTTTCCACTGAATTGTGTTTTGTTTCATATTATTAAATTTGATGTTATTTGAGAAACTGCTTTTGAAATGAAAATTTAAATATTTCAGAATGTATTATGAAAAAAAAACATTAAAACAATATTAAAATATTTTTTATACTTTAGAATTTGTGAGAAAAATTGAAATATTAATGGCATATTTAATATTAACACTCATTTAATCGAAACCAAACACAATATCGTCTGCAATTTTTTATTCTTTTTTTACTAAAACGCAATGATTTGTGCACCAGTGGAACTGCTTTTAACTGTTAACTGAGTGAAACTCCAATTTCTTTTTTCGTGCGTGTTTGTTTTTTGTTTGTTTATTGACAAGATTATTTAAATATTAACTTCTGAAAACCGGGGATAAAAGCCATTGTAGCTATAAATCCCAATACCTTATATCTTTCAAGTACGCAATGATTTGTTTCAAAAAATTATCTTAAAAAAACTTCAGAATGTCACAAACATTTTTTTTAAAATGTACAACGTCGTTTTCTTCTCACAAACTATTAATAATTTTTAAAGGATGTCGCAAGATTGAATTAAATGTTTTCAGTTTCAACTTAATTATGCATTTTTAACATGAAATATAAAGATGATCATTTTCAACATTCTATTTTAATTTGTATACTTAAATCTTACTAATCTCCTTTTTAATATTTTTTCGTTAAAAGTAAATCGTCAAACCTTACATCAGTTTTTAACTAACAGAGAAATTCAAAACAATTACTTTTACAGTTAAAAATCCTAATTCATCCATTTCAGTAACAACAACTACAACAACAATAATAATAAACTCTGAACAATTTTCAAGAATTAATTTTCTGTACCAATAAGAGGAAATAAAACTTATTTATATATATCTTTCTTATGTTTTGGTATTCTAAATTCCATTTAATAAACAAGTCTCGAAAGCGACTTGCTTATTAAATGAAATTTAGACTATTAATGGAATTAATAATCCTGCTTATTAAATAGAATTTAGACATTTTAGACGCGACATTTTTATGAACTATCACAATACTATGTAAATAAAATTGTTTTTAATTAAAAAAAAATTAATTATTTGATCAATCGTCACATTTTATCTAAAATCGTTCTTATAGTTTAATATTTTTGAAAGAAAACTTTGAAAAATATTTTTTCCGTACTTTAGAATTTTGTAGAAACAGGAAAATTTCTATTTGTTTTATTTCAAGTAGAATAGAAATAAAGAAAATAAAATAACTCTGACTTAAAAATTAAAGTAGTATTTACTAGTAATATTTTTATCACGTCAGAATATATTGTTGTTTGTGGTATGAGGTTTTTTTTTTTTTTTGGCTTCAACAAAAATCCATAGGCGAAAAATTGAAATTTTATTATCTGCACGAGCATCTCAAAAATAAAATCGTCTTTCAATAACGCGTTGCCATTACATTTACAAAAGCTTTGATTATGAAAAATAAGTTAATGACTACAGCAAAAAAAAACTAGAAAAATATCATTTTGAGCTCTCGATTATATAAAATGAAATAAATAGGAAATGTGATATTTTTTCAAACAATAAATGCGAGACAAAGTTTTTTTGATCGTTTGCAATACTAAAATGGTTCATTCAATGAAACAATTAAAGTGAATAAAAATATAATTTAACTTGTACAAGCACGTGGTGCTTGGCCAATCAAGAAATGATGTTCTGACATGATACATTGAAATATGCATATCAAATTTTATTTAAATATTATCTTTTTTAATTTTATTTTGATATGACTTTATTGTATTAAAACTTTCCCACAGTAAATAGTCAACAAAATTGTACAATATCTCCAATATCAGTTTAGTATTTCCCGAGTTTTTCTCTTTTACACATACAGACGCTTTTTGGAGACTTCAATTTACGCTATGTATTGAGGGGAATAAAAATTAGTGACCCAGATAGAACGTGTTATATATTTAGGAAATTCACTAAATTTTTATTGTTGTTGTTACTTATGGCACTTGCCTTGGGCAAGTCCCCCCGCTGATACAGCAGCAGATTTAAGCCGAAGGGAGTGTCTCTTGTTTTTGGAAGTAGCGCCAACTTGGGTGAAAGTTCGACTTAGTTACACACTCATCACATTTGCTTGCACAGCCCCTTTTTACAGGGGGGTCACAGTCACACATCTCACAGATAGCACACAGAAGAACAACCATGCCCGAATCGGGACTCGAACCCGGGACTCCCAGAACACGAAAAGGACGCGCTACCTCTGTGCCAGAAAGCCGGCAAATAAATTTGTATAACGAGGTATTAATTTGTTCGACAAAATTTGCACAATCCAACTTTACATCAGACTAATGTTTGCTCAAATTGGTACTGATTTTAAAAAGCAGTTATTAGCAAAACAGAAAATTTTTATTGTTTCCATTTTATAAGCTACTGAAAGTGCTTGGGAGAATAAAGATAAATGGATATATTCATTTGAAAAAAATTATCTTTTTCATCGCTCATCAGCTTTAAACCAACACTCTTGTCTGACCCTCCTGGACATTCCGCTTCCTTGTAGCATTGCCGTAAGAGCTCTCAACCGTAAAGAAGAAATTTGCATAACACTTTAGATGAACGTCAAGAGCAGGAACGTGCAATTACTAAGACTATCTGTGAGAAAGCCGCGACTCCTTTTCACTTCATTCCTTCAACTATCTAAGTCACGAATATCAGCTCTGAACAATGAAACCGAAAAAGGATAATAGCAAGTGGCATGAAGGTTCGATCCATCACTAGAAAATCATTACTTTGCTGATTTTTTTTAAAGTTTTGTAGAGAAGCAAACTGATATCTTCATTACTATCTATTAAAACACGTAATATTTGTACAAAGAGTGCATATGTAATTTCATAATTGTGATTGAACTTGATTAGAATTGTGATTAGTTGTAGATGCAATGTTAATCTGTTGTAAAATGATGATATACTATCATTTGGATATCATCGCGGACACTTTAGCGGCGTATATTGAAGATTTGATGGTATTTAAAAATTATGACTGATAGTGAAAAAGATGTATCAGCAGAAGTGTAGAGTGTACCGATTTAGATCAAATTATTATCTATATATACTTGTTAGAATATTCTAAAACTGCAATCAGTATTTGAATTTACCGATTTAGATCAAATTATTATCTATATATACTTGTTAGAATGTTCTGAAATTGAGATCAGTATTTGAATTTACCGATTTACATCCAATTGTTATCTATATATACTTGTTAGAATGTTCTGAAACTGCGATCAGTATTTGAACTTACCGATTTAGATCAAATTATTATCGATATTTACTTGCTAGAATATTCTGAAATTGAGATCAATATTTGAATTTACCGATTTACATCAAATTATTATCTATATATACTTGTTGGAATATTCTGAAACTGCGATCAGTATTTGAATTTACCGATTTTGATCAAATTATTATCTGTATATACTTGTTAGAATATTCTGAAACTGCGATCAGTATTTGAATTTACCGATTTAGATCAGATTGCTATCGATATATACTTGGTAAAATATTCGGAAATTGCGATCAATATTTGAATTGATCGATTTAGATCAAATTGTTATCGATATATAATTGTTAAAATGTTTTGAAATTGAGATCAATATTTGAATTTTCAGAGCATATATTATTGTAATTATTGTTTGGGACGTAGTAACTAAAAATATCAGTTTTTTTTTTCATTCTGAAAATTTTTTATTATTAAAATGTTAGCGTAACTCATTAATTTGATCTATCTCTAAAAATATCTCAATGCTCTATCTTTAAATATCCGAAGTAACATAATATCAACCCCCCGGAAAAGAGGACTATAACTGTTAATTGAAGTAAATTTTAAGCAATTCTTTCCATCAATACAAATTATAAACTAAATATTTATAACTCAAATAGAGAAAAGGAAATAAATTACTTTCAGGAAAATTCATCTAATTTTCCAACTATATATTTAATATAGTGGTCAGGACCCCAGCACTAAATGTTGATACGATTTCCCCAATTTTATTATATATATTTTATATTTAAGACTCCTAGATACGGTAGCAATTACTATGTCTTCATCCCTCCCACTATATCTTTCCTTTAGGAAAAAGCCTTTATAGAAACATTTATAGACACTGTGCTGATTATTCAATTTTCATTTAATATGAAAGCTCATAACATATTAAATAACTATCAGCTTCAGCTTTTTTCCAAGGTTCCATATATATAGGATATAACATCTCAGAAAAAAACCTTGAGAGCTTTCCTAAGCCAATAGCTGGACAAACTTGCCCAATCATTTTCTCCTCTTCGAAAACATAGTTAACCAATCAAAATCCTCTTTTTGTGGCATTGTAATTTAAAATAGTAATTTTCAAAATTGATTGGCATGAATATATTGATGCTATTAACATGATTAAAGTATATCTTATCCTAGAATGCAGTTGATGCTAATTTATTTTTAAAAGTTCCATTTTCTAAGAAAAGTGGCATTACGTCATAAAAGCAGTGTAAGACAACATGCATTTAGATATATAGAGTGTTCATTAATTATTGTCGGATTTGCCGTTCCTCATACCTTTGGAATAAAAGATATTTCACAAAAACCGATTTCGTATTCGTAAATTACAACTCAAAAATCCTATTAATGATGTTAAAGTGAACAAAAGGTTTATTAAAAGCTTATATTAAAGCTTGCACAATTTGTCATTCAGCTGAAGGCGGTTATGGAGAACTTTCCATATTGTCGTATGCGGCATGTGTAACTGCACAGCTGATTGTCTCGTTGATTTTCGTGGACTACGAGTAAACGTTTCTTGGATGCGATCAACATTTTCCTGCAGAGGCTCGGTCTTCCCGCTCCTTTTTGGTGTAGAGCGCTACCAGTTTCTAAAATTGTGTTAACCAGCGTCTGATAGAATTATCCGAAAAAGGATCTTTCTTGTAGGATCTTTCTGAAGAGACGTTGAGTAGCTATGACTGATTTAGTTTCAGAAAACCACAATACACACATTGCTTTTTTTTGCACGGTGGCCATTTTTATTTATGACGTCATAATTACCCAGACTGCAAATGCGCTAATATCGCATTAAAGTCACGCAAAATTCTTTGAGTTGTAATTTGCGAACACGTAATCGGTTTTTGCGTAATATTTTTTATTCGAAAGTTCTGAGGTACGGAAAACAAATTAATGAGCACCCTGTATAATGAGATGAGCAAACATGTTTATCATATGGCTCCGATTAATTCATTCAGCTATATATTTCTTATTTATTAAGAACTGTTATCTTGAATAATACCTTTTGAAAAAAATATCAATTCGTCAAACAATACACTTTTCCATTGATCCCAAAATAATAGTTTTTACTCGTTTAGTGATATTTATATCTCCGACACATTTTAATAGGCCGTACAATCGAAATTTTTTTCATTTGTTCTGTCAACAATGGATTAAGAGCAGATGACATAACGGTATAAATTCGGTATTCTATCTTCAAGATTTTTATTTTGAGAACATGTTCGTTAATATGAACGAAGCATTAATTTTCATTGAAGTATCCAATATTATGAGGGGAATGTGTCACTTGCGCTCAGTCTCATTTCCGCTAACTCATTAGAGGGTGTCATTTGCGCTCACATGGTAGGTTTACTGGGATTTAATCCCCTTTTGGCAGGAAAACTTGGCGTGAATCTAGAGGGGCTATAGAGAATACCCGTTTCTATCATTGATAAGATTAAGTGACATAATTAAGGGTCCTTATCTTCGAAATATTCGGGT
Source organism: Argiope argentata (assembly GCA_026289955.1). Classification (NCBI taxonomy): domain Eukaryota; kingdom Metazoa; phylum Arthropoda; class Arachnida; order Araneae; family Araneidae; genus Argiope; species Argiope argentata. Next base: position 6,999,691 of record JAOUZG010015602.1, on the reverse strand, counting down.
TTTTTTTTCTCACGGTAAAACTGTAAAATTTTCTTTAAGAACGCTAGATACATTTTTGATAGTTTATTTAAGACTAGGTGTTAGATTAAATTTAGAGGGAAAATGAAGAGCGAAAATATATATAAATCTAGATGATAGAAAAACCGAACAATTGAAAAATATTCTTTTGACAAGGACTTAAAGAGTGCCTTGTAACTCTTGCTAATATAACAAAATTGTTATAAAATTATTTTAAAGCAAGGATTAATAAAATTTTATTTGAAATTTTTAAAGATAATACTAATAATAATTGAAAAATAATTTGTAGTAATAAAATAGAACTGAAAAAACTAAGTAACTTGAAGAAATAAATTTTTTTTAGGTAATATGAATAATTTTTCCTGCATTGGTTATTCATTCTTACTTTTTTGCATATATTAATCTTCTAACTTACCATCATTGATTAAAACTGTATTTAAGTTGCAGTGTGATAGAGAATATTTTGTGTATTTTAAAAACTGTTGAATTGAAATAATTTATTTGATTTGTGTTATATATTCGAATAATAGCATTTTCTCAATAAACTATTCACATATACTTAAAACAAGTTTTTTTTTCATTAATATATTGCATAACCACTTTACAATGTTGATTGCAAAGCAATTTTTAAAAAGTACATTTTATCTAATTATCTTAAAGATTATGATAAAAGTTGACGATGAAACTAAAAGCAAACGCATTTCCTTAATAGTTATTACTAACATTTGCTAACATTATTACTAACATTTTACAGATATTATACTTCAAAGATTCTAAATTATTCAGCATAAAAATTATAATATTTACTTCCTTGCAAATGATAAATTTAAACAGCAGTTATGCTTTTAAAAAATCCTTCTTAAAATAGTCAAATATTTCAGTTGGGGAAAAGCCTCCTTATATGGAGACCATCAAATAAATATAAAATGGAAAAATAATATCCACCCTGATTGTGATATAGTCAAAAATAATTAAATAATCTTTTAAAAATTGTCCCTAAAAATATAATATGAAATTTTAGAATAGTAAACCTATATAAAAATTGTTAATTTGTCAAATATATGCAATATAGCTGGAAGGAAATTGATATAATGTTTGAAAACTGGGCGTTAAAAACTATAGGTGTACAAAATTTTTATAATAATAATTGTTGTAAATATAAAAGTGTAAAAAATGTTTAATCTCCATGGCTTTCATGTCCTTTTATGTTATTAAACTCGCTAGTACTCAAGTTTTACGTCATTTTTGTAGAAATAAAATTATATTAACATTTATTTAAATCAGATTCATAATGAAAATTTTTTTATGTGTGTGTGTGTGTGTGTGTAATTTTCTGCAGTTAAATAATAGATTTCAAGAGTTTTTCTTCGTTTTTATGCAATACATTAATTAGGAAGAAAAAATACCCTTTTTCATTTTAACAAATATTTATATCAAACGCCTTTTTGAAAAATATTTTAACTCAAGTTAATATTATTTACATAATCAATACTGCCTTTATACAGAGAAATGTCTCGCAATGTCTGATAGAAAATGCATATTTTACAAAAAAAAAAAAAAAAAGATGTCTAAAGAGAACATTTTCAAGCGCGAAATTTGAAAACTATATCTTAGATAGAATAGGATATCTAATACTCAGGTAATAGAATTTTAAGGCCATGACAAAACATAATCTGTGGTTTCATATTCAGGTTTTAGTAATACAACTATTTAAATTAGCAAAAAAAAAAATCTAATATAATTGGTTACAAAATAGAATGATTTGTACTTTCCGCACATTTATAATTCTATAGATTTTGTTTTCTGCGTCATTATAATTATTACGTTAAGAAGACAATTTGTTTGATATTGCTTACTTTAAAAGGAGTATTTTCAAAATAGTATAAATAAGAAAACTTTGCCATATTTGAATCATCTAAATAGAACTTCACCTTTCTAAGAAATACACTTTAAAGTAGAATAAAACATAGTTTATTAAAATTGTTTAAAATTGGTTTTGATTTTCTAGTTCATATCAACATATAAAATCTAAACTCAAGTTTGATATTTTATGAACTGTAGCATTTCTTTTTTTATTCATTTATTCCTCAAGATAAAAAAACACACATATTGTTTGGTGTCTTTTTATATATGTTATGATCTTTTTGATTTAGTTTTTTCCAACTCCAATTAATGATGATGATTATAATTGCTTTCTGAGAGTAAAGATAGACTTCTTGGTCTGAACATCAAATTCAGAAAATAATTTTTATTCTAATTTAAACCGTTTTGGGGAAACATCCTTCCTCTTCCCCCAAAAGAATAACCTAACATTATTAATTTCAAGCTATTTAAATTCTATTTCTGCTTCGCTAAAGCCTATAACATATTTATAACCTTTCAATAAGTTATTTAAAAAATACCCTGGAATTGTATTAATTAAAGGGCACAAAATTTTGTTCCTAATTAACTCCTTCGACACCTATACAGAATTGCATTATCTTAATAACACTTGGGCATATATGATGGTGTTCATGTGATATAAGGACTGACTTTTTGAATTAGTCAGCAAAGATTTATCAAATATCCACTGATAATGTTAATTCATTTCTTAGTTCAGATATAATGTCATTAAAAATTAACTGAATTTATCAGTAACGTACTGTATAATTTTGTTGAAAATGGGACCAAATAAAGAGCTTTTAAAAGCAAAAATATGCAGAATATGAACAGAAAACTGCAAGTGATGAATTTCTTGCAAGAAGAATTGTTTTCACTTTTCTAAACGTGAAAATTTTGCTAAACGTGAAATTAAGGCTTCTATCTATATCAAAGCAATATTTGTCTTTCTAAACAACATTTTTCGGAAAAGGAATATTTGATTTTGCTTAAGAAACGGCCTATTTGTTTGATTTTAGACGCCGATCGTGTGCTGTACGAATACAACTTATTAAAGTTGAAATATTTTTTGCGTAGGAAAATTATGAACATGTTCCTTCATAGTAAATTTTTAAAGCAAATTTTGCTCATTCTACTTATTACTTTTATCAATCGTCTGAAATGCGGTAACGGTCAGTAGCATTTTCCCCACGGCAGCCTTTTAACGTTATCAGAGATATGGAGTATCCTTCTCACTTTGACAGTGATTGACTACCATATGGCGCACATTGTAAAATCGCCAAATTTTACATACAAAGATAAAAGTTACAATGTGGTACCCTTTTTAAGGCTTGAGGGCAAATGACACCCTCTAATGAGTTAGCGCTAATGAGCCTGAGCGCAAATGACACAGAACCATTATGAGTGCTATAACCTTCAGATTTATGTTTCATGATCAAACAAAATCATTTTTGAATGTTCTTTATTTATTATTATCATTATTTTTAAATTGTTACGCACATTAATGTGATGGATGAGTAGTTTATTGAATGTTTTTATTTTGTTTTGTCATTTCTTTGCATGCTTGAAAATGTTCATAAGATGGTAAATTATAAGCATCTTCATCCAGTTGGCGTAATAAATCGCCTGCTTTTTATGCTGCTGATCAGAATGCTTGCTGTCTGCTCATGTATTAAGCAGACGGATACTAAGGCTGATCGTGTTTCTGATGTAACAGAAATCCCATATTCTTTTTATTTTTTCGAATCCCAAGAATACTAATTAACTTTCTCGATTGTTTTAGAGCAAGCATATTATTAAAAGATTAATTAAATTATGTAGGTGATATTATATCATAGAGAATATGAAAATCTTTGATAATATAAAACTTATTATGAATTATTTGATATTCATAATCAAAAATATCTTTGAACATTTATTTTGATTAAAAAACCAAACCTAACTCAAAATCATCTTTACTTAGATTTTTTCGATCATACTTATTTCAGAGATAACTGCGTAGTTTCAACAAATTCCTTAAATTCCATTGAACATAGTTTCTCTATTAACAATCATTCATCCTTAACCCCTTGAACGGAAATGACGAGTCCAGCGGGTCGTAAACTTTCCTGAACAAACTGACAGTGACGAGCTGGACTCGCCATAAATTATTGAGGTTTGATGCTTTTTTTAGAGAAGCATGCGTAAGTCATATCGAGCTATTGCTTTGATATACTTGTGTGCGTGTTTCTAGTTACCGTTAGAATGGAATTTGTATAAATGTTGAAACATGTACTTACTTATATATAATGGTTCTACATAGGTTCTAAGAATAAATGAAAAGTCATTATACTCCACAAATCAACGCAAACGATATATATATATATATATATATATATATATATATATAATTTTTAATTAATCTACGCTCAAAAAATAACTTCCGACTAACTCAAATTTCAGCATCATAATTAATTTCTAAAATACGAGGGCTTTAATTTTCGCACCGAAACCAAAAGCCTAGTCGTTAAATTCCTCTCTAAAACTGTATGCTTTCTCAAGCTTTCTATTTTCACAGCTTTCTACTTTCCTAGTCAGTATACCACATTCTTTTCCTCACGGTTTGACATACATCTTGATAACAAACAAATATTGAAGAATAACCTTAAAATTTTGAAGGAATAAAAAATGTTGAAGGACATCATGCCTATGTTTTTTTTTTTTTTTTCATTCTTCTTACATGCGTACAATTTCATCACAGCGGTCCATAGAAAATTCAAACATTTCCCCCTTCTATGTGGGTGCATGTAAGACATTCTTTCAGAAAATAAAGAGAATATGAGTTGTCTTTAACTTACACTCGTTATTTTTTTTACGAATCTCTTTTAAAAAATGTAGTCTTTAAATCAAATTTTTTCTCGCTGTTTTTATTCCTAAGCAGAAGGTTTTTAGCAAGAAAAAAAAGCTCTTTATTAAAGCCAGGGTTAGGAAAGTGAAATGACAGGTTAACAACCACGAAATAGAAAAAAATGAAGTGTAGAGGATATATATATAATTACAGTGATAAATTGTGTGAGTGAGAGAGAGAGAGAGAAAAGAAAGTAACTCTATGACATAATAAGGAATTCTTTTAAATACTTTCATTTTTATATCAAGTTTTCTTTTTACTTCGCTTATAAATCATTTTTGCTCATTAATTACAAACTTACATATTATGTCGGACTTCTCACTTTTATTAACTTTTATGCATTTTTGATACAAAATTATATCACTTTAAACAAATGATATAAAAATTTGTTAATCTAATTCAATATCATTTTTAAGGAATAAAATCGTGATACAGATTAATCACAACATAGTTTTATATTATTTTTATTATTATTATCATACTAATTATGATTTATTTTGAATTAAATTTGTATTTTATTTCAAAGTGGCAATCTAATTTTCTAAAATCAATTGGACATGTTTAATTTATCACACATCATTCGTTTTTATCTTTATCGACTGAAATAACATTAAATACAATATAGCACTGTTTGTTTGGAGCAAAAATTGCATCCTTTATTTATCGTCGCGTTTTTATTTTTTGACCATCTTATTTATAATAGGAAAAAAGAGTTTATACTCTCTGGTTGGCAATGTTTTAGTCAACAATAAATAAATTTCAACGCATATCAAAAAATCGTTTGGAGCTTTATTAAGGTCGGAATGAAATTTGCGAAATATTCCTTTACGAGTTCAATTTCTATACAACTACCTTTCTATCATTAAAATTCTCTTTCAAGAAGCTTTCAACAAAGAATAAAACGATTATTTTGACATCGCCACAGATGTATTTAAATCGCATTCATCAAATCTATCAAACATTCAATCCTTTGGTTATAGTATTCATCCTAATAATTCTATCTTTACACTGGAAGCTTTAGGAATCTGTCTTGTTGTACCAGAAAAAAAACTTCTATTATTAATGGATAGTTTTTATGTCCTTCCAAACTTGAAAAATTAATTTATTAAATCTCTGAGAGTTATTCATAGAAGAGTTTTAAAAGAAATTCTAATTAAAACATCATCAACCGAAAACTCGTATCGATATACTCTCCAGGGTGTTCAAACATTGATTGGAATGAAAAAGTGGATTGTCCTTCATAAACGGTCGTGAAATCATACCCATACTTGGAATGGATTGCTGTTGAGGATATAATCTTTTATTATTTAAAAAAATCCTTCAAAATATGCACCAGATTTCTCAAAATAGTAAGAACCAAAAAATTTATAAGTTATCTCATCTAGTCCTTTTTACCACGTGTAGGAAAAAGTGGTAATAGCTTGTTGATATTTTTACGTTAACCGTGCGGCAACGAAAAATCGCCATATATTATGGAATTTCTTATCGCCAAATATTCCCAAATTTCTTACAGTGATTTTAAAGCGAAAAATCGCCAAATGATCTTGACTTTTTCCAAATCTCTTTCCCGATTTTTCACTACCGTCCGGCTAATGGAAAAGCACTAGCATGTCCAAATATCCGGTTGTTTATCATTCCATTTCTATTGAATAAATTTGGACTTAATAGTAGCCATGACTGTCTCTCCGGCAATCAAGAAAATGACGTTGAAATTTTCAATTAAAAAAAACATCTTTTGGTGAAAGCTCACTTTTAATAAACCAGCGGGTGATCGAGCTCCGCCCGGAGAAAACAGGTATCGAAGCTAATTCGAATATTTAAATTTTCAATTGTGATTTATCAAAACAATACATGACATAAGAAAATTTGTGAAATGTCGGAAATGTGGGGCGATTTTCGACTTGGCAACCATTCCTCGTATTATAGTATAAGATAAAATTAAAACTTAAGCTCCAAGCATGCGTTACGAGTAAAAGGGAAAAAATTATCTTATTAATATGTTGCCATCGGATTGACAAAAACTCAAATTTAAAAAAATAAATTATTATTGCGCATTAAACATATAAAAATGCAATTTTCATCACGTGTCTGCATGAAACAAAAAAAGTATATATCTGAATATTGATATAGATGGCATATTGGCGATAGATGGCAGCACGTTACCACTTGAAAATTTAAGTAGCCATTTTGGCGAACTAATAAAGTTTGAAAATATCCTATTTGTAACTCCGAACTGCTCAACCGTAGCGCTTCAAAACCGGCGCCAATCGATTCCTCGTGGCCAAAAACCCCAGACCCTCAAGTTTACCGGAGTTTATTAATTCTGGGGCGATTTTCGACTTGACAACCATTCCTCGTATTATAGTATAAGATAAGAAATTTTCTCTCTGAAAATTCTGATCTAAAAAAACTGTTTTCCCTAAGCACTATTTATACATTTTTGTTCGTTCATTGAATTTTTTGATACTTATTAACACTGGTTCTCTAGCATTAGGGGATGACAGCTTTTGCTGCTAATAATCTCAATTATCAATTTTAGTCATAATAATTCTATATTTCTCATTAAAAATATTAAATGTCATGTTCTATTTCATTTTTTTCTGTTAATTAAATGCAATTATTATATTTCAATTAAATTAAAATGAATTCATTATCCTTAGGATTTCCATAGATGCTGTTTAATAAGTTTCTTATTGATATGTTGATTCGTTATAGCTGTTGTTATGCTCAAGTTATCGTTTATACAGTAGAAGTGTTCGGTTGCATGTCATTTTCAAAGTTGAAGAAAAAAAAGCTAAATCTCATCAGAATAATTTTCTCATTTATCTCATGATCATTTTCGCGTAGTATACAAACTATGCTAATAGTATAAATATTTCGAAGCAATTCGAATTTTCATAAGAATAATTCTCTCATGAGATGATTTTTATTTCAGGATCCCGTTCGATGAGTATGCAAACTATGCTAATAGTATGAAAATTTCAAAGCAATTTGAATTTCATCAGAATAATTTTCTCATGAGATGATTTTCATTTCATGATCATTTTCGTGTGGTATACAAACTATGCTAATAGTATAAAGATTTTGAAGCAATTCGAAT
>JAOUZG010015602.1:6966824-6991798 GCA_026289955.1 Argiope argentata | reverse complement strand
TATACAAACTATGCTAATAGTATCAAGATTTTGAAGCAATTCGAATTCCATCAGAATAGTTTTCTCATGAGATGATTTTCATTTCATGATCATTTTCGTGTAGTATACAAACTATGCTTATAGTATAAAGATTTGGAAGCAATTCGAATTTCATCAGAATAATTTTCACATGAGATGATTTTCATTTCATGATCATTTTCGTGTGGTATGCAAACTATGCTAATAGTATACATATTTTGAAGCAATTCGAATTTCATTAGAATAATTTTCACATGAGATGATTTTCATTTCATGATCATTTTCGTGTGGTATGCAAACTATGCTAATAGTATAAAGATTTCGAAGCAATTCGAATTTCATCAGAATAATTTGAATGAGAAGGAGTTGTTTTTATGTACATAAAGTAGTAAATAAAGAAGTATTTAAACGCTATCCTGTTATTTGATCGGAGAGGATCAAGTCATTACAATATATTAGTTACTCATAATACTCAATTTTTCATTAAAATTTCTGTTGCACATCTATGTCTATGAAATTAAATTGATTCATCTGCCATATGTTCAAGTAATCAAATTACTTGAACCAGAGAGATGCATATATGAAAGGAATCAGAAAAATCACCATAAGTGAATGCACAAGTTTCTGAATACATCATCAAAGAACAACAACAAAAACAGCAATAATTTTTTTTTTCCGATTCTACGTTTGCAACCTATTTCTTTTGTCCACGAATCACTTGCAAAATCACATTCCTTAATATCTCTTAAAAGGTTACAGAAGGTAATTGGAATTCAAGCTCTGAATGAGAAATGGCATAACCATTCAACAGGATGCCTAGTTTTTTTCTTTTCAAATTCATTTATTTCTGAATTTTTTTTCGCGATTGTTCTCCGACGTTTTCGGTCATTCGAACCAGCAAGGTCCAGTGTTTAGAAGGTCGTGGGTCACAACACGATGACCTAGTCGCACGCTCTACGTAAATTGAGAAACATAAGGGAAAAAAAATAATAAAAAAAACCGGGTTCTCTACTACCGTTCCTTGGCCTCATTTTTACTTTGAAAGCAGAATCAACGAGTCAAAACGCAGAGAAGGAAAAATAATAATAATATTACACGAAATAAAAAAAACAACAACAAATCATCATAACGAATGCTCGAAGCTATGACTTCCTCGTAATTCGGAGCAAATAACATATAAATTAAAATCAACAGCTCGTTCGCGTAACTTTGTAACGCGCGCGTTGGCAGCGCGCTATTTATCAAAAAGTTGTTCCTCATGCTGTTCTTTTTTATCTGTTTTCTTTCCTCCCTCCCCCTTCAGGTTTCTACCTCCTCCTCCTTCCCCCCGTATCTGCGTGAGAAACGAGTTGCGAATTTATATTTAGCCCGCACGCGTAGTTCTGCGGCGGTTTGCAGTTAAACAAAGAGATGACCTTTTACGCCGCACGTTTTTGTTTTCTGCGCTTTGCATTTTGTTCTTGCGTTCTTTGTGTTTTATTTTTAATTCCGCAGACGATAAAAAGGAAAGCGAGTTGATTATTGAGCAGTTGATTTGCGTTCCGAGTTATTTATAGAATGTTGGCGTGGCAATGTGTCTCCTGCTTTACAAGTGGAAGACAGAAACATCCGATTTGTCAGCAGTAATTTGGCAGATGCTTCTTAGTAACACAAAGAAAGTGTTCTTCACAATTCGATTATTTTGATATAATGTAAATCTAATATAAAAGAAAATCGTTTCTTAAATATTTTATTCAATTTTTCTTAACCACCACTTGCCATTTTAAATTCCTGTAAATCGTAAAATTGCTGTAGACAATTTTTAATTCTATTCATTTTCAGTTTTCCTTGCTCTTCGGATTTTGACACTCCCTGCACCCCCCCAAGAAAGGCCCATCAGATATGGGGTTAAGAAATTTTTACTATAGTGTATGGTTCTTGCCATATGCAGGGCCCGACTTAGTCTAGTTAGGGCCCGGGGCAAAAATTTCTTTGGGAGCCCCCTCTGCTTCTCTACTTGAGTAATAAAGAACATTCATTATAGAAGGAAACGTAAAAGTAAAATTTTTACTCGATTTTGGGGCGGCTCCACTTATGTGGGGGCCCTGGGCAACTGCCTTAGTCAGGCCCTGGGGATGGTTGTTCTTTTGTGTTCTATCAGAAAGGTATGTGAGTGTGCCCCCCTGTAAAAAGGGACCGTGCAAGCGAATGTGATGTGCGAGTATTACAAGTTGTACTCTATCTTCTAGTTGGCGCCACAGCAAATCAAGAGACGCTGATTAGGCTTAAATCGCTGACCACCTCAGCGAGTTTGTCCATGACAAGTGCCATAAGAAACAACAACAAGATAAATGAAATTTTGCGTGTTCTTTAAAGTAAATCTTTGTCAATGTCATTACTTTAGTAATGAAGAAGATTCATCAAATAAGGAAACTGAAAATAGAATTTATATTCGATTTGGGGGCCCTAATTATGTGGGGCCCTAGGGCAACTGCCTCGCATGCCCCTGTATTAGTCAGGCCCCGGCCATATAGTCGGTACAGAATTGGCGGAGGATCGGCTATCGTTATCGATGATAGGATATCTCTCTTACATGGATATCTCATAGCCATGACTGACTATGGTACACCCTCTACGGGTTGTACCATAGTCAATCATGGCCCTTAGGATTCAAGGATAATTCCACGCAGGGTTCCGAAACATGAGAATTTTCTATGTAAATTTAGGTGTATTTGATTTGTCGCTTTCGGATACTCTTAAAACTCTTAGTTGCTGTTTTCAAATGTAAGAATACCTAAGAACCTTTCGAAGATAAAGAGATGTGATATAAACTTTTGGGAGTTACACTTCTTTTTTCTTTTTTTCTTCCTTTCCATTTTTCAAGAATTAAATAGTGAATTTTTCTTATCTTAATGGAGTTCTATCCCTTGAAGACTGGTTTGGTACATATTTGGAATTTCTCCTTTAAATATGGCCAATTCAATTTTGTTTTGATGTAGGGAACACATCTTTACATCATTTTTTCATTTCTCCTTTCTTTTTTCTAATTATCCCTCATACTTGCAAAAAAGTAGCAATTATGAAAACGTTTCTATATGTCCTTTGAGCCAATTATTCACATTAGTTCCAAAAAAAATTGTTTATACTTCTATTATTCGATAAGAAAATATCTTCTTTTTTTTTAGAAAAATCTCCAAAGCTTATATAGAACGAAATTTAAGGGATGTTACACTTTTTTATTTTTTCGTATACGTAGTATAGAGAAAGCATAGTAATTGTAAAAAAATTCAAAATCCAAATATTGACGACTTTTCAAGTTTAAGACCACCCTCAGTTCGGAAAACACATTTTAAAGAAATACCCGTCTATCTGTCTGTATACTATATATCGCTTTATCTGTATCGCTATTACCCGTCTATTATCTGTATAACTTTAAAACGCTCTGAGCTAGAACGGATGATTTTAACCAAAGTTTGACAAATAAATGCTTTTTTTTCCAAAGAATTTTGTGTTGAGCTAACATTGATGCCACACATCGCATGGAAAAACGAAATTATACTCTTTGGCCTTTTAAATTATTTAAATTAACATTTTAAAATTAATTTTTTTACAGCTGAATTGAAATAATGTAATTAATGTTTTCTTTCTTTTTTTTAACTGAGGAATTTATTCTCAGAAATTTTCAATGAATTCGTTTACCGGAATTTTTTCAGACAATTCCAAGTTTATTTTTAAGGTGTTCAGTTATACACACTGTTTGTAATCAAATAAAACTTGTCAGCTTATTATAATGCTATTTCACGGCGTGGATATCGATATTGACTAATCAGCATCAATCGAATGGTGTAGTCATAGAACAGACTTTCCGACCCGCCACGAAGGCGCACGGATTAACCATAGAAACTAAATGACCGGCAACAGCAATTAGCGGTAACTGTGGTTGAGTCCTAATAGTCATCACCGGTCACGGTACAACCCTCTCCGAAGGACAAGCCCGTCATCGATGGGAGGAGTCTAACCCCCACCTATTAGTGCACCCACCAGGTTGGCGAGATCCAACCACCATACCGGAAGCATATCATCCCCAATTACGATGTGTCCCCCGGGGGTAAGCTAATGGTATAAACGAAACTTTGTAGAATAAATAAATGAATATTTGATATCCGAGCAAATATAATCAAATAACCATTCGATGAACTTCCAATTAATGCTATATTTAAATTAACAAATCTGTCTACAGAACGTTTGCTTCGAGTGAACTTTAGCATGTCATTTATTTACTATCTTTATACTATAATACGAGGAAATGTTGTCAAGTCGAAATTCGCCCCAGAATTAATAAACTCCGGTAAACTTGGGGGTCTGGGGTTTTTGGCCACGAGGAATCGATTGACGCCGGTTTTGAAGCGCTACGGTTGAGCAGTTCGGAGTTACAAATAGGATATTTTCAAACTTTATTAGTTCGCCGTAATGGCTACTTAAATTTTCAAGTGGTAACGTACTGCCATCTATCGCCAATATGCCATCTATATCAATATTCAGATATATATTTTTTTCATTTCATGCAGACACGTGATGAAAATTGCATTTTTATATGTTTAATGCGCAATAATAATTTATTTTTTTAAATTTGAGTTTTTGTCAATCTGATGGCAACATATTAATAAGATAATTTTTTCCCTTTTACTCGTAACGCATGCTTGGAGCTTAAGTTTTAATTTCATCTTATACTATAATACGAGGAATGGTTGCCAAGTCGAAAATCGCCCCACATTTCCGACATTTCACAAATTTTCTTATGTCATGTATTGTTTTGATAAATCACAATTGAAAATTTAAATATTCGAGTTAGCTTCGATACCGGTTTTCTCCGGGCGGAGCTCGGTCACCCGCTGGTATTACAAATATAATATTTATAAACCAAAAATTTTCCAACTAATTTTCCTACAGGTGGTTTTAATATTTTTATTACTTTGTAACGTTTCTCAATTTCTCATTTGTAGTAGTTCCATAAGATCAATTAAAGCAGATGCCATGAAAAATAGCGGCATTATAGTTAATGAAGACATTGCTTTCGTAGAATATTTTACGAAGAATTAAATGTTGCAAAATGTGGTGATATGTAATGAAAACACTGTAATAGAGTCAAAGGGTGATGGTGGTGATTAAGAGATTATTAAAAAAAATTATATTTTCACAAGAAGAAATGTTGACAGTATTTTATACTAATTGAAGGGAAATAAGGTTTCGAGAAAGTAATTAGATGATATATTTTAGTATTTGCAGAAATCTGAATTTCTTTAAAAAGAAAAACAACTTTTTTAAAACTGTTTAATATAAGTGTTAAAACATTTTAATGTGGATATCTGAATTCCAATCTTTTCAGCCGGCGTCCTGGCTAAGGGGTACCGCATCTTCCCCGTGATCTGGGCATCCCGAGTTCGAGTCTCGGTTAGGGCATGGTTGTTCTGTGTTCTATCTGTAAGGAAAGTGAATGTGCTCCCCCCCCATTTAAAAAGGAGCCGTGCAAGTGAATGTGATGAGTGGGCAGCAAAAATCGCATTCTTGTCCCTTGTTGGTGCTTCTTCAAAAAACAAGAGACGCTCATTCGGCTTAAATTCGCTGACGGCCATCATCGCGCTTGACTTAACATTCTCAACAACAACAACTTAATCGTTTAAAATATAAATTAAATAAATATCAAATTTTGCACTAAATTTGTGAAATAATGGACAATTTGTACTTTTGCATGCACTTAAACGCAATAACAAATATATATATAAAAGATTTTTTTCTTATTTTGTGACTTAAATTGTAGTTTTGTGTTAAATTTTGGTATTAATCGGTTGTCCAAAAAGCGTCCAAAACGTATGGATTTGCAATACATTCATTACGAATTATAGATTTGAGCAGAGATCTATATTTGTTACATCACTATAATGTAATAAATATATGTTATAATAATGAAATAGATATATACCAATGCAATGCAAGATATACGTAGCTTTATCTATGGTCCACAATTTTAAGCGGAAGAAAGTGTTATTAAATGTTTATTGGAGAAAGTTTATATTAGACAATCTCATTCTTTTTCTTTCTTTTTTTTAAGATGGAATTTTTTCTACTTTCGTAAATAACATGATTTTCCAAGCCACCAGTCCTTAAATTACTTCCTTTTCTGCATTTAGTTCTATTCTTTTTTGCCTTTAATAAGAAAACATATAAAAATCAGAAGAAAATGATTGTTTCAAATTATTTATTTTTCAAGATAAGGCATTTCACTAATATTGAATTCAACTCATCAATTTGGCTTTCGAAATTTCTTAACATAATTCATTATCAAATATTTATACAGATTATTTATTACAAGTCCCATTACTCGCGACTCACATTTGGCAAATGAAATTATACCGATAATATCTTGAACAGTTTTCAGAGACGATTTGTCTATAAAAATACATTATTGAGCTTTTTAATGAGAGAGCTTTAATGCCTTAATCCATGCTGAAATTGCTTGGAATAACTAAAATTTCTCAATTAATTTAGAAATAAATGGAGAAATATCGAATTCGTATCAATGAATATCATTTTCCTCTTTCAAATCGTGTTTTCAAATATTGTGTATTCCTTTATTCATATCGTGTACTCAAGTCGTGCATTCCTTAATCCTATATTCAAATACATGCTCAATGAATAAGTCTATTAAAAAGCCCGTCATATATTGCAAAAAGTCCTGCATATATTGCTTAAAGCAGTACAAAATTTTAATTCTTGTTGTAGTTATTTTATTATTTCAGTATTTATAAGCTTCTGAATATGGAAGATATCGATAAGTAGGGATCGAAAAGCATTTCATATTATGAAGGGTTTTTTTTAAATATAGAAATTAATATATCTTATGAAATGTGTTTTTACTTGAAATCAGGGAAATAATAACACTATCAGAGCGATTGGAGGATCTGGAGGCATAATTGCTCCAAAACTAAGCCCTGGGGATTGTTTATTAAGAAATTGTAGTCGTGAAGCCTAATTGTGAAGATAAACTATGGACACTCTTATTTTAGCGTTAAATACTAGACATAAAGAGAGAGAAAATTTTATACTCATATTATATATATAAACTTACGGAATAAAAATCAACTTACCATATGAATTTTAGGTTCAATTCCTTAAACTGCAAATGCTAACTCATTATATAAACAGAAACAGAGCACCTGGTGACCTTTGGCAGATGAATTCTTGCACTTCATATCAATGGATATGCACATAATCATCATTATAACTAATTATTATAAAAATTAAGGATTTTTTAATCATCAGTGAAATAGCATTTAAATTTAATAAAAAAAAGATTTTTTTCGATTATTAACTCGCATTTTAATATCAATAATTCATTGGCATATGTTAAATGCAAAGGCTGAAATTTAAATAAGTCAATTTTTATATTGATTCTATTATAAAACTTTTGAAATAATTTTTTCTGATGGGTAAATGCTCCATTATTTTGATGCTTCGAAGTGATTTATAAGGGTAATTTCAGTGGCGAAATCGGCCCTGTGAACAATATAATATTTAGTTTTCAATTTTGCGTTAATACAAAATTAGAAATGGTTTTGATGCATTTCGAAATTGCTGCAATATCGAAAAATGTACATTTTATAACAATATTACTATTGCGCAATTGAAAAATTGATTTACTTGCTGATTTAATATTAATATTTTTTTAATTTGATTTTTAAAAAATTTGATTCTGCTTTCATATTTTTAAAAAAGAAAAAGCTTTGAATCAAAGTCAGAAATAATTTTTTTCTAATTTGTTATTTTGAAATTCTTATTAACCATCGTAAAAGCAAATCATAATACATAAAAAAATTAGATAGTATATTCGTTTTTCAACTCCTACTATTAGTTCACACTCCCCTATATATATATGTTAATATATCTTGTTCAAATTTTCAGTCATTAATAAAATACTTTTCATTCATTCACTCAAGTTCAAATACATTTTTTAAAACTTGTAGTGGATGACACTTGACGTTAATACAGTTTTTTTCAACTATTAATTTAATAATTAAATTAAATTAATTATTAATATTTTAGAATTTTAGCAGTTTGTAGTGAAACTTGAAATCAGCAGGCAGTAGCTCAATCGGTAAAATTTAAGGATTTCAATTGTTTTCGGGTGAAGGTGAAGAATACGAGTTCAATTCTTGTGAAAAATCAATAATTTTTGATTAATTATATATAGTAATTTTAATTATTTAATGCAATGTAAATAAAATATTTTTGAATATATATTACATATAATACATTATTGAATATATATCAAATATTCTTTGAATATATATTTTGAATATATATATATATATATATTATAATATTTTTTGAATATATATTTTGAATATACATATATATTTTAATATATTTTGAATATATATTAAGAATATATATTATTTTTTGAATATATTTATTGAATATATATTTTGTATGAGCATATTGATTGTTGACGGGTTGATACATTGTTTGTTTTTGAGCTGCCAAATTTAGTATAAATATAACGTGGAGAATAGAAAAGCGCACCTTGGTGCAATTTTTTTTAAAATTAGAATTAATTTTGACGATTTAAAAATTAAAATTTCGGCATTTCTCATTCATAATTTCTGGAAATATTAGCACGCAGCAATAATCTTTATGTTATGATAAGATTCTAAAAAGATTATACTACAGTCATAAATTTAAGTTCAATGCAATATTTTCTTGAATTTTCCTATTTTAAAAATATTATCTGTCTAATTTCGTATTGTATAACTTACTTTCTCGATTAAAATCAAACCTTTTCATTTCTTTATATAATAATAACATGACAACGTTTTAACATTGTTGAGCAAAGGTAGAAAAAGTCCGCTGATTATCCGTGCATTCATACGAGGAATTAGAAAATGATTATACAGACGTAATATTATCGCAAGAAAATTCACGTCCAATACGAAATAAATTAAGCAGATATTCAAGTTTGTAAAGGATCTATGATAGTCATTGGATTCTACGCAATTAAAAGAGCTCAGCATACAATAAACAGAACAAGTGCAAAGGTATTAAAATAAGATGATTTTAAGGTCTGTCACAGTTTTATAAATTTTTTTGAATGTCTTGCCGATTATAATCAAGCTGTGATTAAGATATCAAACAAAACAAGTGCCCTCAACAAACCCAACTGCTTGCAACAGACGATTTGTAAGAAATAAATTAAGTAAAAAGAAAAAAGAAAGCTTTTTTTAAAAAAAAAAAACATCTTTCAAGGCGCTCCAAATGTCTGGCAGGGTTTCTTAGCTACCTCCCTTAAACGCAGCCAGAGGCCTCGTTAATCATTTGAAAGCAAAACAGTTTATTTTTAATGTCCTTATTTAACTGTTAGACATAATTTTATTCCACCCCTCCTCCTTCCCTAGACAAAGTAGCGTCAGTACTGTCGAGTAGCGTGGGAGAAATTCAAATTGGCTCTCTTCAGATGATGACGTAAAAAAAAATGGCAGAAACTTTTATCAAAAAAAAAATGTTGTTTGAAACGTGTTGAGGAGCTCTAAAAATTGTTCTGAATTTATGAAAAATATGTGATAAAAATAGCATAACTGTTTGCATAAATTTCGCTTCACGATGACTTTCGATTTTCTTAAAAAAGAGAATGTACTATATTAAGTCAATCTTGTTTTTAAAGCATATTAACATATTATAAAACATCATAATATTTATCAGGTTGATTTTTTTGGCGAATTCAATTGGAAAAAAAGTTATTAAAAATATAATTTAGATTATTTAATGACAAAAAATTAATATAATCCAATAATTTAGACAAAAACTACTGCTAACAATATTAATTTACATTATTTTTAAATTTATGTTGTTGTTACTTATCTGACTTGCCTATGTTCAAGCCCTCTGCTGATACAGCAGCAGATTTAAGCCGAATGGAGCGTCTCTTGTTTTTTAAAGTAGCGCCAACTAGGGCCAAGAGTACGACTTAGCTACACACTCACCACATTTGCTTGCACAGCCCCTTTTCACAGGGAGGCACAGTCACACATCTCACAGATAGCACACAGAAGAACAACCATGCCCGAACCGGTACTCGGGAAAACCCGGCTTATTAAATATTATCCTATCAAATGAATAGAAAATAACCAAATGCCATCGATGGCAGAATGCTTATGGAAATATAGCGGAGTATTTCAAAAGATCATTTGAATTTTTAACAGATAGATCAGTTATTAAACAGTAATTAAATCATCTTGGAAAAAAAGATGAAGACACGCTACCTCTGTGCCAGAAAGCCGGGTTTTAAATTTATTGAACAAGTATGCTATTGAAATATATGTTTTAAAAATATTGTACCAAATTACAAAAATGAGTTAAAATAAGAAGCTTTTATAATAAATTTTCTTTCGTTTGATCTCACGGTTACCGTATGTACCGTTGTATATATTTAAACAGCGCGAGTATTCATTTTTGCTGTTCATTTTTCTATTTCATGATATAATTGGACTTTCTTTTAGCCTTTTTGTTTAAAGGCGAAACAAGTGTAATACCATTACAATTTTCTCCTTCATAATTGAGATGGTACAGATATCATGGTGTAATTATTCTCGTCACGAACTAATAACTCTATTCTTTTTATCTTACTGACATTGTTGCTCTTCTGCTCAGATGTATCTTTTGAGTGATGATGCAAACAATGAACATAAAAACAGAATTATTCGCATGCCAGATAGTTAAAAGAGTGTGATGCTTTGAAAAAGTTAGAAAATATGCTCTTGTCTATGATAGAAATCTACATATCTTCGTTACAAATAGTTGACCGGTCAAAAAGTTGGATAGATAATAATGGGATAGATGAATATACTAAATATATTCATCTATCCCAAAGCATTTTCAGTTATCGTGTTAACAAATTGCTAAACTGTTAGCCGGGATGCACAACCTAAGACCCGCCGGCAAAAATTTTCCCGCAAATGTTAATAAAATAAGACTGATTTAAAATTAAATGAGGGTTATTCAAATAAACAGATAAAAAATCTGATACGAAAATGATTCATCAGAATAATTAATTTACAGTTGTTCATTAAGTTTATTTACTTTTTATTACGCGGCTGTTCAGTTTATTCCTTTCATGGCTACCTGCGAGAGAATACGAGTTTTCGTATATGAGAAAGAAGCTTGCGGACGTGAACAATTTCCACACATGAAAATGTAGAATGAGGATCAAATTCAAATCTTGTGTAATGCGATTGATGATTAATTTTCAGATTTTGAAAAGTGCCTGAACAAAAATCGATGTATTTTCTTCTCCATTTTCTATTGATCTCAATCTAGTGGCTGAGAGTATGCAGTTAGCCTTAATTGATTTACAGAATTCCGATTTTTTCAAAAATCAGTTCATTGGAAAACCGATATTAGAATTTTATAAAGACTTACTCGAAGAATTTTCGTGCTTAAAGCAAAATGTAGCAGCATGAGCAACTTTCTTAAAAGCACTTACATTTGTGAGCAAACTTTCTCACTAATGAATTTAAACAAATCAAAAACAAGAAATAGAAAAGCAGATAACCGTTCTTCTATTATTCTCATTTCCGCAACCAATCTTAATCCCAACATAAAATCAATTAACTTCAAATATTCAGTCCCAGCCATCTCATTAATGTTTACTAATTTTTTCTCTCAAATTTAAATTGTGTTGTCACCAAAAAATTTTCTTCTGTTATTTTATTTCAAGTTTGCCACCTTTTTAGCCGGAACCCCCCTTTTTTTGGTGGTAAAGTATTTTAATATATCTAAAATGTTTGTGTTTTATTCGTTTATTTATTGCATACTATATGCATGAGTTAAATAAGTAAAGTAATAATTGTAATTAATGCGTATTGCCACAAAAACAACAACAGTACTTTCACATTTATAACATGTTTTAACATTCACGTCCTACTTTGGCTCTCGACATGATCTTTTTTTATCTTTTGGCCCCTCATCCTGAAAAGGTTGTGGAACTCTGCTGTTAGCTTAGGACTTAGAGAGCACCGAAGTTTGAAGATTCGTCAAAATTTCGATTTGAAAATTTTTGAGGTTATAAATACTTTCTCTTTCAATATTAGCTTACACTGCTTTACATATGAGGAAGCAAAAATATGAACGGCGTCTTCAATTCAATTTCATTTCTATCTCGAAAAAAATATTTTTCTAATAATAAATTACTATGAGCTTTATCATGCTCACAGTTTCGTATATCCAAATCTCAATTTTGTTGCTGTCTCTCTTTTGATTAAATAGATAAAACATCGCAATAATATATATATATATATATATATATAGCATATTCCCATTATTCGAGTGTTAATGAAGACTTTCTTGGCACCATAATTCTCCCAAATAGAGAAAATGATACGGTCCGAACTTGTAAAACTAGTCGATTGCATAGCTACGCTTTAAACTCATCCTCTCTTTTCTTATTTTTTACAAAGGTATTTACTTCTAAAACTGCAAATTACAGCCTAGTTCTGGCTTTCTCATGGATGCCGGAGGCTAACTTAACCAAGACTTTAATTTAAATAAATATATTCATTCAATGGCAATGAAAAATACATGTTTCATTGATAAATATGCATCCGGAAATATTTTTCTATATAATATAATCAGTTTTCAAATAACATTCATTAATGCTTTATTTCAAGCCAAATACTATTTTTAAACTCCTCGTTTCGAGGTCCATTTTAAAATTCTTAAACTCCTTATTTCGAGTTCTCTTTTTAAATTCTTAAACTCATCGTTTGGAGTTTCATTTTTAAAATCTCCCGCTCTGCAGTTTCTAAAAGAAATATCATTATTGAGAGGATATATTTGCATTATTAATATGATTTTTTTCAGAAAATATAATTAATTTTGAGATTTATATAATTTTCAATAAATGTTATTTTCTGTTTTGAAAGATTCCCGATTCATCTAGCAAATTGATGAATGATTGATTAATTCATAAATCTTGCAAATTGATGAATTAATGAAGGTTTCCTTCCATTAATTGATTGATTAATTTATGAGTCTCGCAAATTGATGAATTAATGAAGATTTGGTTCCATTCATGAAGTCTGTGTGTTTTTTTCACAACAGACTTCATCAATTAATGGAACCAAATAGCGCAATAGTCCAATTTCAATCTCAAATTACTTCCTAAAATACTTAACTGTCTAGCACATTTATATGAAAAAAATTATTTAGAAAATAATTCTTTTATGTTCAAAGTTTCTTTTATAGCTATTCATTGATTTCTCTATAACCAACGGGATTATACAGTCCTCCAATTAATTGCATGGATAATCCAATAAAATGTATTTTTACTTTCTCACATACGAAATATATAAAAAGAAAACATTGTAACTGACGAAGAATTGAATTTGAGATTTTGACGAATTTCCATAGATTAGAGTTCCCTGAATTCAAAAAGCATATTTTTTGAAATTATGCCAGTCTACTGCACTTATTTGCTGTTGTTTATAATGGCACTTGTCAGGGATAAGCTCGCTAACACAGTTAGTGATTTTAAGCCGAGGGTGCGTTTCTTGCTTTTATGTAGCGCCAACTAGGGCATGAGTACGTCTTCGCTACACACTCATCACATTCGCCAGCATAGCCCTTTTCTACACGGGTTCCTATTCCCACATCTCAAAGATACAACAGATGATGGACAGCCATGCCCGATCCGGGACTCGAATCCGCGAAGTACAGATCACGGGGAAGACACACTACCCCTGTGTTAAGACGTCGGCGTATATATGTGTAAACATGATAACTCAATCAGCTGGTGTGATCTCATCTCCCCAAAAATTTCTCGCTTTATCCCTTATAAAGGTTATTTCTGGGAACACCTTGCTTGGGACACTAATCGTAAGTTTAAGGGTACTTACGTATTAGACCGTCCAACTTTATCGGCAAATTTGAAGTAGTTGCCAATGAGTTGCTAAACCGCCAATTATGACAATCCTACAATGGTGTATTCCGTTAATCTTTATCGCCAAATTTAAATCCATCGTCAATTAGTTACAAAACCGTTGGCGAAGACGGTCTAATACGTAAGTAGCAGTTAAGTTGTACTAACTGTGTAAATGCATATTGATGTAGATCTGCATAGTATGTTTAAAACCTCATATCTCTTTATATACAAACCTGTGCATATTTTTTGTAACTTTAATTTTACCAAATCTATTTCGTCATTTCCAAACACAGCTTGAATCTTTAATAGTTTATTTCTTTATCTATGACAGTTGTCATTGCTGGCGTTCTATCTGAATATAATTTATTTCGGTAGGTGTTAGGAATTAGGATTTTTAATATAAAAAAAGACAAAAATACACAGTAAAAATTGTTTCTAGGACAGAAAGAAGGTAAGAGTAATGAATAATATTTACATTTTTGCATATACCGATAAATTTATGCAAGAAAAACGTAGCCATTTTTTAAATGTCAAAATAAATCAATAAAAATAAGCACTAAAGTTCAATAAACCTAAAGGGAGATCTCATTCTTTGCTGCCTATAGATATACGAAAACACAATATTGGCCATTGGGATATAATTTCAAACAGATTGGGGCGTACAATTTCTTTAGAAAGCGTATCACACAGTGGTCAAGCAGCAAAGGCAATATTCTTTTATATTTAAAGGTTAAAAATAATTGTTTTGAGAATTTTCCTGTTTTGTAATATAATTATAGATATTATTTATGTTTAAAATATTGTATTGTTGTTGGCAGTATATTTGTAGGACTCAAGAATTAATTGTTCATGATCATAAAAAAATATATCAATATTTTATTTTGAAAATTAAAAACATTTTTATATGTGTGTGTTTGTATTTTTCCTATTAACTATACCCATTTCCCGGCTGATTTCAGATTTTAAGTATTAAAAATAAAAAGCCGGCTCTCTGGCTCAGAGATAGCGCGTCTTCCTCATGTTCTGGAAGTCCTGGGTTCGAGTCCCGGTTCGGGCATGGTTGCTCTTCTGTGTGCTATCTGTGAGATGTGTGACTGTGCCCCCCCCCCTGTAAAAAGGAGCTGTGCAAGCAAAAGTGTGATGAGTGTATAGCTAAGTCGTACTCTTGGCCCTAGTTGGCGCTACTTCGAGAACAAGAGACGCTCATTAGGCTTAAATTTACTGATGCTTTCATCGGGGAGGGGCTTGTCCAATGGCAAGTACCATGAATTACAACAACAACAAAAATAAAAATTCACGCATTTAATGGTTAAAGCAATAAAATGCTATTTTTTCCCCCCACGATTTCATATTTTTGATAACAATTCGATTAAATTACAGCGAAAATATTAATTTTTTTTTCATCCTGTCAGATAAGTTAAACGAGGTTCTCGTATTTATATTTCTTTTAAATAATCTATCTATATTAATAAAAATGTATCTCAAAATGCGTTGCTAAGCGCAAAACTAGAGAACGGCTCGACCGATTCGGCTAATTTTTATTTTAATATTTTCGTTAAGACACGGGGATGGTTCTTATGGAGAGAAAAAATGAAAAAACTGCGTGGAAAATAGTTAAAACGACACTTTTCTTACTTTCCCGCCAAAAATCTTCATTTCCTTCCCCCACACCAACTGAGTAAGATAGCAGGAAGTAATAAATTATGATTTGTTTAGAAAGAAATACGCGAAGTCAGTTGGTTTTCATTCATAGATAACGGGATGTTTAAAAAAGAAAGAAAATAGTTGCTTTTATTATTAGTTGGTATGAATATTTAATCTATGCCTGCTCAAAATAAAGTCTGGGCAGGGAAGAAAAAAATAGAAAGAGAAAGATGAGTAGTACAATAAACAGAACATCTGAAGAAAATAATAATATAAATAAATTATATGATTATCAAAATTTGTTTGGTTTAAAAATATTTTGGTGAAAAACCTGTTATGAGACACAGCTACATAAAATATTATATGAAAATTTTAGCGAGCATTAATACTGGCGAACCGACTGGTCGCCAAAGGCGGCTAGTCTATATTAATAAAAATGTAACTCTAAAAGCGTTGCTAAGCGCAAAACTAGAGAACGGCTCGATCGATTCGGCTAATTTTTATTTTAATATTTTCGTTAAGACACGAGGATGGTTCTAATGGAGAGAAAAAATGAAAAAACAGCGAGGAAAATAATTAAAACGACACTTTTCTTACTTTCCCGCCAAAATTCTTCATTTCCTTCCCCCACACCGCAGAAAGTAATAAATTATCATTTGTTTAGAAAGAAATGCGCGAAGTCAGTTGGTTTTCATTTATAGATAACGGGATGTTTAAAAAAGAAAGAAAATAGTTGCTTTTATTATTAGTCTGTATGGATATTTAATCTATGCCTGCTCAAAATAAAGTCATAATAAAGTAATAAATAAAGAAAAAAAAAGAATAACAAAGGGAAAAAGCGGTTTGTAGAAAGAATAGCAGTGAAGAAAAAAAGGATAGAAAAAAACCATTATTTCCTCTGTGAGCGGCATTTTCCAAACTGTTTTTAAACTTTCGCATCTCTTGAAAATCTATTGTGTCTTTATTTGTTTAGTGCGTTTACATTGATGAACATTTGAATCTCATTATTCTATAAAAACGTAGAATTTTAGACCTTTCCCTCCACCATTTAAGTAAAATATCAATTCCGGGACAATCATTGCTCGGATAGAAAGAGAAAGATGAGTAGTACAATGAACAGAACATCTGAAGAAAATTATAATAAATAATACTATAAATGAATCATTTGATTATCAAAATTTGTTTGGTTTAAAAATATTTTGATGAAAAACCTGTTATGAGACACAGCTAAATAAAATATTATATGAAAATTTTTGCGAGCATTAATACTGGTGAACCGACTGGTCGCCAAAGGCGGCTGTAAGGAATAAAAATCTTATCAATAGATACTTTAAAATATATCTCTGTGTCTACTAATAACAAAATTGCGCCAAATGTTGCGTAATTCTCCACAAAACGAAATCGAAGGGGGGCATCTTTTACTGACGGTAATTGAAGCGCACCCATCACGGCAGATGGGTCACCGGGGGCAAAAAAGCACTGGGTGATCCGCGCTGCGCTTGACGGCAGCCGACAACCTGTTGATGCGGCGGCTCTCCGCAGAAGCCACCGCCATCGACCGGTGCGTGACGGGGAGATCGATGACCGCCGTCTCGACGAAACGCGCAGCTCTTTTTCTTCACTTCTGCGCACCCGGTAGGAGGATGGGGGATGAAAGGTTACGTCTATATTTTGATACACGATTTTCAATTTGCGATCGCTTTCCGAGGATTAGATGATAGCTTTTCTCGCGGTGAACGTGAAGGGTGGTGGGAAAAAAAATTAAAGGGGGGGAGGGAGGACTAATGTTTTGGAAATAATTGTTTCTCAAGGAAAATGAAAAGTTTTTTTCTTTTTTCTACCATTAAAAATAGGTTAAGAATTTCTGTTGGTTTTTCTGTTTCATAATTTTCTTTCTAATTTTTTTTAAAAGTTATTCCCTCCATTTTTAAGAGATTAAGATTGTTTTAATACACGATTTTCAATTTGACATGATCACTTCCGGGGAATTAGGTGATAACATTTTTTATCCTTATATCTACAAGTCTGGTACAGTAGTGAGTGAAGAAAAAAAAATTGAAAAATTAATAAATGTTTCGGGAAATTAGCTTAAATTATTTCAACATCATGCATCAGTATATATTCTGAATAACATGAATACTTACATAATATCTACTACCTTTAAAAGTTCAAAAAATTAAATGCCCTACAAATACAAATACAAAAAAAAATGTTTTTAAATAAATGTGCAGTTAAAATCTTAATTACTGCATGCGCATATTAGAATTTTGTTTTAATTAACATTTTAAAAGCAAAAATAAAATTTCTGAAGAAAGCTACTTAATTTTGACAAATCGAGGAAATTATATATGCAATTAAACAATGAAATCGGTTAAATATTTTTACAAAAAAAACCCTTCAATATTTTTTGTAATAAAGATGTTAAATCAGAGAATACTTTGCACGTCACCATCGTTCAATCGATGCAAAATAGTAAACCTTGGCACGAATTTAGCTTTTCTACTGAATCTATTATTTGATCCATGGCGAACTTTTCTGTGATTAATCTCTGACATGCGGTAAATAATCTCAGTAAATTTTCACTTAGAAGAAAACTAACTATTTTTTTTCCACATTAGTTGGAGAGCGCAATACAGATTAGAAATTTCTAATTTTCTTTATTCTGTATTATTTTAATTCGAAAAAACTTCAAAATGAATCTGAAAAATCGATTAATGAATGGTGTTTAATTTAAATGCATCAAATATTATGAAAATAAAGAAAATAGTTTAAAATAATCGGCCGAAATCATATTAAGCCTAACCTCATTATTGTGCGGGAAAAAAACTAAATTCGTTACTTATTTAGATGCAGGAAATGAAGTTTTTAGACGAGAAAGTTAGTTTTTAATTAATAAATAAAAAAGTAAAAATTAATATTTGAAAAAAATCTGTATTAACATCAAATGTCATCCGCTACAAGTTTTAAAAAAATGTATTTGAATTTGAGTGGATGAATAAAAAGTATTTTATTAACGACTGAAAATTTGAACAAGATATAGGGAGAGTGTGAGCTAACAGTAGGAATTGAAAAAAGCACGAAAGACGACACAAATTTAGAAAATAATGCCAATTATTTGTTATTCAAATTTAGAATTAGACAACACAAATAAATCCCAAACATTAATAGTATACTTACTTTTCAATATATTTAAAATTATATAGTAATATTAATATACTTATAATTATATAATAATAGTTCCCCGTGGCTATTAATCCATTAACCCTTTAGATAAAATTATCCTATTGATGAGGAAGGGAAAAAAAATCGGACGCAAAGACAGTATCGTGCGAAGCAATTCCTTTTTTTAATATTTCCTGCAAACAAGAACCGACGGCCGTTCCGCCACTTTTAGCAAAAGGAAATACGCACACTTCCGCGTGGCGCAAAAAATAAACAAATCAACGAAGGCAATTGAAGTCTGGTCGGACTCTTTTCCTCCCCCGCTTGTCAATCTGCGTGCAGCCTCCCGTCCCCATCCTGCGCGAACCCTTTTGCACCTTCGTCCTTTTCCGGCACTCTCTCAGGGAAGGATGCGAACCGGTCGGCCTTTGATCTCGGAAGACCTGGCCTTGGGTCATTGAGCCCTCAGAGCTGGAATGCTACGTAAAAAAGAGAGCAGATTCACTCGAAAAAAAAAGACTCTGAATTCTCTTTGATAAAAAGGATGTCATACGTTATTACTTTTTTATGAATACGAAGTATACAGAAAAACCAGTGAGAATGTTGTCACTCGATTTTCTCATCTACTTAGACAAAATTGGTGCTTTTACTTTTTCGGATGTGTAGCTATAGAGAAAATATAGTAATCATTTAAAAATTCGAACACGGGACGAATCGGCACGATTTAGACATTCCTGAATTCGAAAAATACATTTTTGGAAAATGTCCGTTCGTTTATCTGTCTGTGAAAAAAAAACAACTCAAAAGCTCTTTGAGTTGTTTTTTGTATCTGTGAAATTTTGAGTTGAGCGTGTGACTTTGAGATGTGTGACTTTGCCCCCCTGTAAAAAGGGGCTGTGCAAGCAAAAGTGGTGCGTGTGTAGCTAAGTGGTACTCTTGGCTCTAGTTGGCGCTACTTCAAAAACAAGAGACTCTCCTTTCGGCTTAAATCTGCTGCTATATCAGCGGCAAGCCTTTCAATGGCAAGTGTCATTATAAACAGCAACAACAACAAACCTAATTTTCAGGTTTCTATCAAATTTTGAGCCATATCCCTTTGAAGGAAGTACGTCTGTCCGGCTGTTCGAATACATTATAGCCCGATAATTGCAAAACGAAAAGAACTAACAGATTTAACATCTTTAGTACAGAGGCCTTCCAAATTCTAAACGAAATTCAGCAGGCAATTTTTGTAATTTCAGAAATATAATGAATGCTATAATTCAAAAATGCACTGCCTGAAAAATATAAAATTTCGTGAGTGATCTTGTGACTTAAAATTTTGCTTTATTTCAAATTTTTGTTCCAATTGGTCGGTAAGAACACGTTTGATATCCAAATTCGAATTCTGGATATTTTTGATCGCATGTCAGGTGTTAATCGCTAAAGATCACATGATAAATTCTGTAAAAATTCCAGCCGAAGGTTAATCTTCCACAATTATCGCCATATAAGGCGTTCACTGGGATAACATCATCAGGACCCGACTTAGCTTAGTTGGGGCCCGGGGCAAAAACTTCTTTGGGCCCTCCTCTGCCTCACTACTTTAGTATTGAAGATTATTCATTAAAGAAGGAAATGTAAAATAAAATTTCTGCTCGATTTGGGGCCCCCCAGTTACGTAGGGGCCCGGGGCAACTGCCTCGTATGCCCCTGCTTTAGCCAGGCCTTGAACATCTATCTCAGAGAGTATGTGAGAATGATTTTTTGGGAGACCACGCCCCCTGGTTTGTTCTAAGGAAACTTCATTCGCATTATCAAAAAGAACAGCAGAGGTAAAATTACACAAAACTCAGGAATCCGAATCTTGATCCCTTTGAGGTTGAGTTCGTCAAATGAAATTGAAATAAATAAATAAATAAATAAATAAATAAATAAAAACATTGAAGTAACTGACTTTACTGGCAGTTTTAGAAATGCCATTTTAACCACTTCGCATACAATGAAGTGTCTGACACGCGCATCGAATTACTGAATTTTTATTTTCAAGTCTGCAATTAAGTATTTAAATACGAAAAAAATCAATATGAAACGATTTGGTATCCCAAATGCTCCATATATTATTTTTAAAAAATCAAATTAATCATAAATTACCAAAATAGGATGAGTTATATAATTAGAAAGTTAAATAAATTCCTAAGTCAAGTGGTTAAAACACTGTTTAAGTTTATAAAATGGAAACAGCCTTATTTTGTAGTAATTTAATAAAAACATTACTTGTGAATTTCTTTTTCTTTTCTATGAAATCGGTTTCTTTTTCGTCAAGTATCCAGTTACGCGAATCATTCTGATCTCTGTGAATCCGGTAATGGGAGTTCCACTAAATCTCTTTCAATTTTTCGATTTAACAATTGTAATTAATAAACAACTTTCAATAAATAAACGATTGGGTATAAATAATAAACAAGACTTACATAATAAATAATGTCAAATAGAGATCTATGGACCTTCATTGGAAATAAGCATTTCAATCTGCTCCTTATTTTCGGATAATCCTACATAGACTATTTATATCTTTTGGCGCCTGATTTAAATTTTGGATTTATTTAGGATTTTTTTTTTGAAATCTAAGACTATCCATTATAGCCCGGGATAATTCTAGGATTTACGGTCCGTCTGGCGATCTCAATAAATAGAAAAATAATTGCATATCATATTAAATTAATAAGGAAAAATTAATAGGCAAAAGAGAATAAAAATTTGAATCTATCAAAGCAGAATTTCAAAGAAAATAACAAAAGCAATATATTACTAAGACTTAAAATATATCGTTATGTAATTGCATCTAAGGCTTTTTGTCATTTCACAGGTAATAATTAAGCCAATCTCATTTTCTTGCATTCGAAATATCTTTATTCCCTTAGAAAACCTCTTGTTCTGCAACCTGAAAGATATCCTCTCTCCTTTTTCTTTAGATTTTCTGATGTAAATATATTAGGAAGGGAGATTGCTTGAAGTCCATTGATAACTGATTCCAAAAGACAAATGGCTTTTGTTCCAAGTGGGTTTCTAGAAACGCAAGCAAAAGGGAGGTTTCAAGAAAAACAGCTGAATTATGACTGATAAGTTAAAACTTGAAATGTATAATTACGTTGGCCGCGTAGTCAGATAAAATCTAATTCTAAGTTCGTAGTAATATTCTCTGCATATTAATTATTATTTCAAAATTATTGAAACAGCTTTTCGAGATAATAAATAAAAATTGACCAATTGTATTATTTTAACGATTTGAGAAACATTTGTTTATTTATTTTGATTTTTATAATTCATTTTGAATAATTCGCAAATAAAATTTGAATAATTAACAAGTCAGTTTTGAATAATTAACAAAATTGAAATTTGCAACAGTTTATTCAGAAAATATTAACATATTATTAGGTTTACAATTCATATAGTTATCGAAAAAAGAAACTATCGTGAGTGATCTTTCCGAAATTTTTGCACTTAACAGAGTTGTCATTCTTTTTCTCCTTGCATACAAATGTGAATAAAGCTGTAAACGAAGTAAGTGTTCAGAATCTCACACTTAGAGATTCGTATGGTGAAGAAAACCTAGTATGCATATTTTTTGAACGATTGAAATAAAAATTTGACAGATCTGCAATTGCAATATTGCAATTACAAGATGACATACCAAATTTCATTTATCTAAGTCGTTGCGTTTTTTAGCTATCAAGTTCACATGCTTGCAAAGGTACAAGTAGACATATCACCAATTATTTCAAAATTTGATACAGATCAGCAATGTTAAATTTGCATGTTTAAAATTTATCTAAACCTTTATGTTGAAATAACTAGATAAACAAACCTCCAGTAATTGAAATTTCATTTCTAGAATTCTTTCAGTCATTATACAAATACTATGCAAAGACAATATAGTAAATTTCATACGTATAGACCAAAGCGCTTTTGAATTATCGGACACACAGACAGACAGACAAAATTCCAAAACTGTATTTTTCGGACTTATGAAGAAGAATTTGATGCAGATCAGTAATGTTAAATTTGCATGCTTAAAATTTATCTAAGTCTTTATGTTGATATAACCAGATAAACAAACCTCCAGTAATTTCCAATTTTATTTCTAGAATTCTTCCAGTCATTGCAAAAAAGTTATGTAAAGACAATATACTAAATTTCATACGTATAGACCAAAGCGCTTTTGAATTATCGGGTCCACAGACAGACAGACACAATTCTAAAAATGTATTTTTCGAACTTGTGAAGGTATAAAAAGTTGGTTCAAAATTTGTTACAGATCAGCAATGTTAAATTTGAATGTTTAAAATTTATCTAAACCTTTATGTTGAGATAACCAGATAAAAATTCAAGTAATTTCAAATTTCATTTCTAGAATTCTTTCAGTCATTGTTCAAATGTTATGCAAAGACAATATAGTAAATTTCATACGTATAGACCAAAGCTCTTTTGAATTATCGGGTCCACAGACAGACATACACAATTCTAAAAATGTATTTTTCGAACTCGTAAAGGTATAAAAAGTTGGTTCAAAATTTGTTACAGATCAGCAATGTTAAATTTGCATGTTTAAAATTTATCTAAGTCTTTATGTTAAGTTTAACCTGATAAACAAATTTCAAGTAATTTCAAATTTCATTTCTAGAATTCTTCCAGCCATTGTACTAATATTATGGAAAGACAACATACTAAATTTTATATGTATAGACCAAAGCTCTTTTGAATTATCTGTTCCACAGACAGACAGATCGACACAATTCCAAAAAAGTATTTTTTTTTTTTTTTTTTTTTTTTTTTGGACTCATGAAGGTATGAAAAATGGAGATTCGTCAAAGCATCAAGTTCAAATTTTTTTGACGCTTAATATAAGAGGAAAAAATTATATTAGTTGAATGAAATGATCGAAAAATATTTTCATACAAATTCATTACATCACGGGAAAAAAGCAGGCGTTTAATGCTCTATCAGAATTTCATGTTAGTAGAATATTTACAATAGAAAAGATATTCAGGATTTAACGAATTCTTTCCAATCAATAGAACAGATTCATTGGATGCCAGTTTCACGTGACAAATATAAATGCGCGTGTCATTTAACAATTAATTATATTTTGTTTTATTTCTCTCTACATCAGTTTACAATTGATTGGGGTATTTCCATCAATGCAAAAAAGATGTAATCAATACAAAATCCTTATAACTATAAATTTTTTTTCTCTCAAAAAATAAATATAGCAAAATTATACAGCAGTATTTTATTCGAAGAAAACTTATTCTACGGACAATAGATTCTGAAAGCTCATTCCATAAAATAATGATGGTAAAACGGTAAAAATGTCAAAATAATTCAAATCCAATCAAAATGTAATATTAAGCAAAGATAAAAATGAAATCTGCCGTGCACATTTCAATGTATCATGTCAGAACATCATTTCTTGAAGGGCCAAGCACCACGTGCTCGTGCGAGTTAAATTATATTCTTATTTATTTTAATTGTTTCGTTGAATGAATCACTTTAGTATTGCAAACGATCATAAAAAACTTTGTTTCGCATTTATTGTTTGAAAAAATATCGCATTTCCTATTTATTTCATTTCATATAATCACGTGCTCAAACTGACATTTTTCAAGGTTTTATTTGCTGTATTCATTAATTTATTTTTTTAATCAGAGCTTTTTAAATGGAATGACATCAAGTTATTAAAAGCTGATTTCTTGATAGTAAAATTTTTATTTTTCACCTGCGGACTTTTGTTGACGACAGAAACCTCATTCCCAAAACAACATCATTTTCTGACATGATAGAGATAAAAATTATCTACATAGTTTATATTTTAATGACTTATAATATTTAGGCTTTTAATTTAAAAATACTATGATCTATAAACATAATTTCATCCTTAGACATCGATACAGAAATATACAGAGTAGATCGAAATAGATACTGAATGGAATAACAAACCATATTAAATCTTTGGGTACATTGTACAAATCAGAAAGCTCAGTATTTGTTTAAATTTGTTTTGTAATTCTAATTAGTTTCAGTTATCTCAATATCATGTATATATATTCTGAACAATGAGAAATAAAAGAATTCTTAAGTAAAAGTTACTGTTTTCATATGTTCAGAACATTAAATTCAAATACAAATCAATGTGTAGTCAAATGGTTAATGAATAGAATTC